>JAESVK010052568.1:0-22246 GCA_017140935.1 Hamamelis virginiana | reverse complement strand
ATTTTTGGCCTTAAAAAGAAAGAACCCTGAATCAAATTTCAAAACTTCAATGACATCCTCACCCCACACACGAGTAGCCCATCCACTAACAAAACTGAAGGGTAAATTTTTGTCAATCACATACCCGAGAATAAATAATTCCCACAATTTCCTACCTTCAGCAAAAACTAACTCAGGAACAACATAAGAATCATCCAACGGCTGCCCTTGATCCATCTTCGACAACTTGAGCAATTTAGCTTGGCTAGCAGGGTTGCTAACAAGGCTATTCCAAGAACGGGACATAGGAGGAACCAGACCAACACTATCACTGGCACGAGTAGGAGAACGGGTCTTAAGGGGAGGAAACTCTGCATCCGAACCTAACTGAGATTGAACAGCAACTCCACGAGGAAGAGACTTTTGATTTGCATTAAATGCAACCTTACCAACTAAATCAACATCACATAAGTGGGAAGCGTGCTCTGTATGCTCAAGAGGAAAGTTTCCATGTGCTGTTGCAAGAGAAGCATGCACGTCGCCACAAGATACAGCAAGCTGAGTTGCATTAAATGCAAGCTTACCAGCTCCTGCATCATCACAGTAACTAAAGGAAGAAGGATCGAGATCTGCATGCACTCCATTTGCATCACCAGATACATGCTGACACGAAACTTTCAAAGCAGTCCCTTCATGCACTGACGCAACCCCAACAGGAGTAGAACCCAACATCTCACCGCAACTATGGCCATCACCTCCACGTGACTGAAAACCAACCCCACCCAACATAACTGGACACGCAGTTCCAAGGGCCAAAGAGGGATCTTTGACAATAGACTCCACTTGCGCATCAAGCCTTAGCGAACCGGCCCCACTAATGTGACATGCATTAAATGCTTTACCTACACTATGCATGCTACCGAGACTCACCTTAGCTTGCTGAACCACATCAGCGCATTCATCCAAATCCCTTTGCATCACTGCAACAGTGTTACCCCCACGAGAATGAAGCTCCTTTTCATGATTATCGCGAGGAGTTCCACGAACTCCATCAGATTCAACATGGGATAAAGAGGCGCGCACAGAGGAATGGGACGCTGCAATACCTGCAGCACCTGCTACACCGACAGGGATTGTAATATTGTTTTCCTTTAAAATATTTAATACATTAGCTTTTGAAGAAATATTAATAAAAGATCATTTGTTGAAATGTATTATGGCCTGTATATCTTCTCCTAAATTTTCTGTTGCTGTTAATGGTGAGCTGGCTGGGTTTTTTGAAGGGAAAAAGGGGCTTAGGCAAGGGGATCCCATGTCTCCCTTTCTTTTTGTGATTGTTATGGAAGTCTTGTCTAGATCCCTGTCGATTGCCTCTTTGAGAGAGGAATTTGAATTCCATTCCAGATGTGAGAAAGTTAATTTATCCCACCTTTGCTTTGCTGATGACTTGTTTCTTTTTGCTAAGGCCTCTCCTGTCAGTATCCAGATCCTTATGGATGTGCTGAAGGCCTTTGAGGTTTTTTCTGGGCTCCAGATTAATCATAGCAAGAGTGCCCTTTTCATTTCGGGTGCAAGTGATTCTGTGAAAGCTGACATTATTCGTATAGCTGGGATCAATGAAGGGTGTTTGCCTATGAGATATTTGGGGGTTCCTCTGATCTCTTCAAAGCTTTCCAGTGTGGATTGTCAACCTCTGCTGGAGAAGTTGATAAGCCGTATCCAGTCTTGGACCTCAAAGTCCCTTTCCTTTGCTGGAAGACTTCAGCTCCTGTCTTCAGTCCTTTTTAGCATTCAGATGTACTGGTGTAGCATGTTTATTATCCCTATTGAAACTGTTTGCAGAATTGAGCAGATTTTTAATGCTTTTCTTTGGTCTGGGGCGTATGGTAGTGCGCACAAGGCCAAAGTAAGTTGGAGCTTGGTTTGTAATCCTAAAGAGGAAGGTGGGTTAGGGCTGCGTAGGGTCAAGGACTGGAATATTGCTGCTATTCTGAAGCACATTTGGAGTTTGTTCTCTAGATCTGGTTCAATTTGGGTTGCATGGGTGAATGAATATCTTTTGAAGGGTAGGAGTTTCTGGTCCATTAACCTTCCCTCTAATTGTTCTTGGAGTTGGAGAAAGATTCTTCAGTTGAGAGATGTGGCTCGGCCCCTTATCAAGCACAAGATTAGCAATGGTGTCACGACCTTTTTGTGGTATGATAATTGGCATCCTTCTGGTCCTTTGTTGCAGTGCTTTGGGCCCCGTGTGGTCTATGATGCTGCAATTCCTTTGCAGGCTAAAGTGTCTTGTATTTTGTCTGATAATGGTTGGAATTGGCCTGTTACTAACACTTCTGATCTTATTGCCATTCGTAATAATTGTGCTGAGTGTCCGCCTCTTAGTAGTAGGAGGGAGGATACTGTGATATGGTCTCTTTCTTCCAATGGGCTATTTTCTACTAGTTCTGCTTGGAATCATATTCGTAACTCTGGCCAGGTGGTTTGTTGGCATAATGTGGTGTGGTTTTCGAAATCTATCAGAAGACACTCTTTTATTGCATGGCTGGCTATTCTTAACAGGTTGACTACCCAAGATAAGCTCTTGAAATGGGGCATTATCTCTTCTATGTCTTGTGTGTTTTGTAGGGCTGATGATGAAGATAGGAATCATCTCTTTTTTGAATGTAGCTTTACTGCCCGGATTTGGGGTAAGGTGCTGAGATTGTGTGGTCACAACAGACTTCCTAGGTCTTGGGAGAATGAGTTTCTTTGGGTTTGTGCCTGTAAAGGAAAGTCTTTCTGCTCCACCATCAGAAGGATAGCTTGGGCTGCTACTATCTACATTGTTTGGAGGCAAAGGAATGCGAGAATCCATGAAAATTTGTACATCAGTTCTGATAATATTTTCTCTTTAATCTGTACTGATGTTAGGAACAGAGTTTCTAGTTTTCATGATATTGTTGATAATCCTAGCAATAGATCTATGTGTGATAGATGGGCTTTTCCTTGTAATATTTTAAAGCGCTAGGGAGGGTTGTCTTCTTGTTGGGGTTGTTCTTTGGTTGCTTGTGCCCGGGCTGTGGGCGCTTGTGTTTGTGGTTTGTTGGTTTGCTGGTGCCCGGGCTGTGGGCTGTGTTTATTTTTTTATTGGTTTCTGTTGTTTTTCTGTTGTTTTTTAGGCAGGTTTTCTTGCTTTTGGCCCTGTTTTAGGGGAGGTTCTGTCCGTTTTTCCGCAGGTTTTTGTGGCCTCGGTTTCTTTGTTCTTTAGGGCTTTGCCCTTTTTGGATCAATAAATTCTTAATTATCCAAAAAAAAAAAAATATTAATAAAAGAAAAAGGCACCCCACGCGCTGTTGCACCAGTATACATATCACCGTCAGCACCTAGAGCCCCACTTGTGTTCAAATTGCCTAAACAAGGCAATCCACCCTCAGCAGTAGCAACGCCACGTGGAGAGATCAAATCACTTGCATTTAATGCAATAAATGCATTCTCTACTCCCATGTCAGGAGCAGCCTCCATATGCGCATCAAGACCCTTCTCAAAATCCACCACATTACCACTTAAATCAATAGCGTGGAAACCCACACTTCCCGCCACTTCGCAAAGATGATTTGCATTAAATGTAATATCACCACCAACCCCACTAGCAGCCTCCTTTCCACCACACGACAAAGCATGTTTACCAACTCCTTCTATTTGGATAATTGCATGGTTACCAGCTTCTTCACAAACGGGAATAACATTTAATGCACTCTTACCATCAGAAGCAACTAGAGACTTTGCGGCAGCAGGAGCATCATCAGTAGCCGAACCTGCCACTGTACTTGCCTTGGAATAGGTTGCTCTAGCTGCAGGAGAAGGGGACATCAGAGCTAGCGCAGGGGGACAATCATGACCTCTAACATCCATGGTTGTTTGGTCCTCTTCTTTTTGGTTGCTTGTGCCCGGGCTGTGGGCGTTTGAGCTTGGCTTTGGTTTGTGTGCTTTTGCCCGGGCTGTGGGCTGTCTGTTGCTGTTTGTTTTGGTTTGGTCCTTTAGTTTTTCTGTTGTTTTTTGGCAGGTTTTTCTGGCTTTTGTCCTTTTTTAGGGGAGGTTTTGTCCGTTTTTCAGTAGGTTTTTGTGGCCTCGGTCTCTTTCTTTGTTCTTTTGGGCTCTGCCCTTTTTTGGATTAATAAATTCTTAATTATCCAAAAAAAAAAAAAAAAAAAACTTCTCGTAACTCAGCCATTAGTCCATGTGTTCGACACCCGTGCACTGATTACTTTTCTAATGAATTGAGGTTTTAAGCACGAGTACTTTATAAATTTAAATATTGATCACGAACAAAGAAATAACCTCCCTCGTTTGGACCGATCAGATACATAAGCAGAACTAGGCCATTTATGGGAATCAACCCATGGAAGTCTAGGGTAAGTAGCATGGTAGACAACTTCTCCATCTTCTCCAGTGACCTTAGCAACTGAAGAGGTTCTATTCTCAAAATGTTCTCGTAAGATATCTTAACTCAACTCTTCTGGTGAAGAAGGAATAACTGGTTTAACTTCCGCAGGCAAATCATCCCACTCCGTAGGAATGATAGGTTCATCAGAAATCTTCCTCGATGAATAAAGCACACAATAGTCAAACTTGCCGCTCGACTCTCCTAACAATCCGACCTCTATGTCTCCAGCTAGATACCTTTCTTTCAACTGACGTTCTTAACACCCACTTCTAGGAACTTCTTCAAGAACTTCAGGTTGCTCAAATTCTTCATACTGATACAATTCCCCATCATCAAGTAAATCCTGAACCAGTTCCCTAAGACCATGCAATTTTCTGTGTCATGCCCAAATATGTTGTGGTACTGGCAAAAAGGCTTACGGAAATGGGGTATGAGTGGGGTAATGAGGCCTTGGGACCAGGCTTGGTAGAAGGCTTCGGTTAAGGTAGTCTTGAGTGGAATATATTGGCGGATTGGGTGACGAATTGTTGGGTCGTCGAGGCCCAGGGCATTGATTTGAGCTGGTGGCGGTACAGCATGGGTTGGGAGAGGGTTATTGGTGACATTTGGTTGACTTGGTGGATTTGGTGGGGCGATGACTTTCTTGTCAATGAGGTCTTGGATTTCATGGCGGAGGCGCATGCATTGGTTGGTGTGGATTGGTGGAACTGAGAATACTCATTTTCTTTGAAGTTTCTGGGCAAAGGATTTGGAAGAGGTCGAGGTTCCAAATGGGTAAGGAGACCACGCGTCTTCAATTTCTCAATGACACGTTCCAGGGACATGTATAGATTGGTGAACTGGCGGGCTGGCTCTCTAGCTTGGAATGGGCGATTTGGTTGGGTAGCTTGAATAGGTTGGGTGATGGCATTGACTTCAGGGTTGGGCTTACAGTTAAGGGGGTGGTTGGCTGTTTCTAAAGGGTTCTTTGGCTTTGAGAGCCCCACTAACCAGAGCATCTTCAACTTGAGTACCAGCAATAACAAGGGCTTTGAAATTGGGGAAATACTGCGAGAACGAATACTTGTTGTAAATGGGCAAGAGACTCTTCAGTACCATCTGCACATGCTCATCATTTGCGAAGCTTTCGTACACCCTTGCTCTTTCTCCCGCCCTTGTTCCTGTCACGGGTTGTGCTCCCGTGACTCTCTGCGCCTAGGTTGGTTATTTATATTTATTCATGTCCGTATCTGCCTCTGCGACTCCCACCCCTGTGACTACTACTACTATCTCTTGTGCTGGTGGTTCTGGGACAGGAAGGGATGTTGGGCAAAAAAATGGCAAGGATATCACGGGCACTGAAACCCCCTCAGTTGTTGCGCTCGCGTACCGCCACCAAAACTATATATAGCTGCTCCATCAAATGAGGTTTAATGTTATGTTATACCTTCCTCAAGATGTACTACTTTTTCAATGTTAAATCAAATTTCAATATTATTGGTTTCACTATAATGGAGAAATAACACCTTTATGGTGCCACTGTCCTTTATTTTATGCGTAAATTGGGGGGTGTGTTTAGGAAATTCTTCTCTCTCTCTCTCTTTTGTCTAAAAAATTTACCCTAATCCAGCAAACCATCTATAATTACAATTTACTGATTAAAATCACATAAGTACCCTCCAATTCTCATTAATTGGCACAGTCTTCTTAAAGTCAAGAGTAACTCTCTTGATGCAAGGGATAAAAAAAAAGGGGGGGTATAAAGTGGGGTAGGGAACATGCAACTCTTTGCAGTAAATAGCAAAATTATAATCCAAATATTATTAAAATGGGTTATGGTTTTACTATGATTTCTAAAATAATAAAATAAAATAAAATAAAATAAAATGAAAGAAAAAAAAAAGAAATGCTATGCAATTGGACCTGCTGAGATGGTCCTGTCTAATTTGAGAAGTGACATGTGATGAGGAGTGAGGATGGGGGTATGTGGGGTGTGGTCATAAAGGAGAATGAGTAATGAGATAACAAAGGAAGCAACAAAATCAATTGTAAGATGATGGAATAGTACATGAGTGCCCCCTTTGACAAGGGAAGAAAGTTGGGGTTCCCATCATGGCCCCCATGCCTCTTTGATTGGATCCATATTCTATGCTTTCTACTGTCCATTCCTCAAGTCCTGCAAAATCGAATATGGCTTGCTTATATATATATATATCACTAAAGTGGACAACTTATGTGATACACATTTCACTCTCTTTACTCTCTCTATATGCCTCTCTCACACCCTAAAAAAAAGGAAAAAGAAAAAAGGCACAAGCATGGGTGTAGATACTTTGGGTTCCTCCACAAAATGCCATGGGGTGGAGTGTCGTTATCCTCTTCGTCGGCATATTTTTTTTGTCTCGGTGCGTAGTCTGTACGTGACGATGAGTTCGAGCGTGCTTTTTATTTATTTATTTAATTTATAATGAAATTATAATGAAATGAGAAGAAAGATAGGAGCCATATGAAATGGATGTGTGATTCTCTATAAAATGGGAACTAAAGAAAAGAAATTAATTGGGTTAGTTTATTCACACATCCTTTTCTTGTATTCAATGAAGGGAAGGAGACATGGTTGGTTGCCTTTCTTTGGCATTAATTAAATGGGTGATGATTTAAGGAAAAGGGTTTTGAAAGACAGGAGGATGCGCCCATTCTAACCTATTTTGACAATACCGATTATCTTAAAAAATACCATTTTTTACAAGCTTTTTTTTTTTAATTAATTATTAGCATAAAATTCTTTTTTTTTAATAATAATAAAATAATATATAAAATAATATATATATATAGGTTCGCATGGGGTGGGTGAAGAGCATGGTGAACAATGGGTAGAGAGAGAAGCTCTGGGGTAGGGTAGTTTCCCTCCCTTTTCTCATGGTGTTGATTTGTTTTTTTGGTTTATCTTGGTTTGATCGTTTTGTTCTCTGTGTGACTGGTTTTATTAGTTAATTTCTTTTAGTTTATTTGGTCTTTCTTGTTCTTCTTTGATGGGTAAGAATTCGGGTAAGAGGGGAGGTTCTAAAATGCCTCTCAAGGTGTTCCATGCTAAAACTCCTGCTGAGTCTTCTAAAGAGGGTTCCCAGGTATGTCCTTCTGCTGTTGCTCCGGTTGGCACTGAAGTTGGAGATTCTTTGAGCAAACCGGGTGTCATTGATCCTCCTGAGGTTAGACACGTTCTTCATATTTTGCAACTTAACACTTGGAGTGAAAAGAACTTAGTCTCTGTGCTTTTGGATAAGATTCGTAAAAGGGAGGACTTGAAGGAATGCCTTATTGTCAAACGGGGGCTTGATATCTTACTTGCTAGAAGGGGCCAAGCCCTACATGGCTGTGAAGAAATTAGCTTTCTCGAGTCTTTTATGAACTCTAGTGGTTCTTCCTCTGCTGGTGTTAGAGAGAATAATACGGTTGGTTTGCATGGGGTGGGTGAAGAGCATGGTGTTACAGAGCAAGAGGATGGTTTTTGCAGTGATAGCAGTGGATCTTCTTGTTCGTGTGGTAGCCAAGAGGAGTGTTCCTTGTGTAATGACAGTATTTGTGGAGAAGACCTTAATGAAGCAGCTGGATCCATTATTCGTGTTGAAGAGGTGCAGTCTGAGTGGGGTTCTAGTTGTGGGGATGCTGGAGTTGGCTTGCAGGGAATTTCGTCCAGTCCTGGTTTGGTTAGTTTGGCTAGTTCTGGCAGTGTAGGTACCGTGTCTTCTCCTCAGGCATGTCCTGCTAGCGGGGCTACTTCTGACGATGTGTCTGCAGGGGTAGGTATTGATTATCCTTTTGAAGTAAGACATGGGTCTATTCCTATTTGTAAAGGTGCTGATTTAGGTTCTGGGGACAAGGTGAAAGTTAATTCCACTGATCGTGTCAACAAATTAGCCTCTGCTTCGGATCTGCATTTTCCTACTCGCGACTGTGTATTTGTTGATGAAGCGCCTGCTGTTGTAGTGGAAGGTTCGCCAACTGTGCAAGGCTCCCCTTCTAGTCAAGTCAAGATTGTGAAAAGCTGTTCAAATAGCAATTTAAATGATGAGTTAGACGTGGGTCCAGCTGAGAGAATAGCTAGCTTGTCTAGCTTTGGACAAGTGTATGCTAGTGGGCCTGGTTCTCATGGAATTGCCTTACATGAGAAAGTGACTACTGATGTGGTTGGTACAAGTGAATTTAATGCATTTAATGCATTACATGTAGGTCACTTCTCTCCTTCACGTGGAAATGTTGTGGATGGGGGTGTTTCTCCAGTATTTGTTATGCAAGAGAAGATGAATACTGTGGATGGAGTACCTATTGTTGAGACTTTTAATGCATTTAATGCATCTAATCATGCTAGCGCGGGTTTCGATTTTAGCAATGCAGGTACTGCTCCTTGTATTGCCGCCAACGCCAATGTGGAGCTTGCTCTAGTTAGTGGAATCCACGTGGCTCAAGATGGAGTGTCTCTTGTTGAAAGTGATGTAAGTGCATTAAATGCTACTCAAGGGTCTCATTTACGTGCCTCTTTGTTAAATCCTTGTGAACTTGCTGAAGGAAAGGTGGTTTCTAGTGCCATTAATGCGGGTCAGATTATTAATGGAAAGGTGGCTTTTAAAGCATTATCTCATAATCTAGTTTTGCATGAGTGTTTGGATACTGTTGGGGTTAGTGGAAATGCGGGAATTGCGGGAAAAGATGGCAATGCATTAAATGCATCATTTGAAAATCCTATAGCTAATTCACGTGGTTATGAAGGTGTAGAAGGTGGCAGTATGCATACTGGTTTTGGTGTGCATGGGGAGAGTTTGGCTTTTGTTAATAATACTTGTGGGCCCGGTTCTAATAGGAAGGAGGCTGTCCATGCGTTTGTTGATGGGGGAAGGGCCTTGTTGGGCCATGATACCTGCGGGTTTGAGGACAATAGCCGTGGCCTCTCTATTAACTTTAAACCCGGTTCTCTCTTTGAGATGTCATCTCAAGGGGGTGCCCATCCATTGCAAGGCTTGCATACTCCCCAGAATCCCCATGCTCCTTCCAAGGCTGATTTGGGTGTTCCTCTTGGCACTAGTGGTTTTGTTAATCCAAGTGTATCTTCGGGTGTTGCTTTACCAAGTGGGAAGTTGGATTTTCCTCCCTTGTTGTCTTCTGGTAACAAGGTTGATGGAGGGACTGGCTCCATTTTTTCCCCTGTTAGATCTTGGAGTAGTCTTGTCCATAACCCTGCTAAATATTCAAATATTCTAAATCTTTCCAGTATGGTTATTGGTGAGAGTAGTGAAGGTATTTTTGAAGTTCCTTCTATGGTTATTGATGAAGGTAATAAGGAATGGGGTCTGTCCATTTTGGGGTATGTATTTGACAAAAATCTTCCCTTTCCTATGGTCAGCAATTGGGTGTCCCGGATTTGGGGTGAAGACATTTCCAAAGTTTTGAAATTTGATAATGGGTTCTACATTTTCAAAGCTAGTAGCTTGGAAGCTCGTGATAGAATTTTAAATGGTGGGCCGTATTACATTGCTGGTAAATATGTGGTTCTTAAAAAATGGGTGTCGGGTATGGAGTTAAAGAAAGATTGTATCTCTCGGATCCCTCTTTGGTTCAAGTTCTTCAATGTCCCTCTTGTGTTGCGTACAACCAAGGGTATGGAATTCTTGGGTAGTATTTTAGGTTGTCCTTTGTTTATGGATATGCAGACGGCCACTGGTAGTAGGGCCAACTTTGCTCGTGTGTGCATTGAGGTTGATGCTCGGAAGGTTGTTCCTAAATCTTTGAAGGTGGATGTAGGGAATGGTGTGATTGCTGAAATTGGGATTGAGATTCCTTGGTTCCCTTCTCGTTGTGAGAAGTGTAATGTGTTTGGCCATTCTTTATTGAAATGTCCAACCACCACTCCCTCGTCCTCGGTTCCCAAGCCTGCTCAAGTTTGGAGAAAGAAAGTCCCCCAGGTTCATTCTGTTGCTCCTGATCAGTGGCGTGAGGTCCCTTCTTCTATGGCCAAGGTTGTTGAAGGTTTGAATGTGAATGTGAAGGTTGATGTTCCCTCTGTTAGTAAGGGTTGTGATACTAGTAATCAATTCAGCGCTCTGGATGCCAGTGATGTTGATGATGTTGATGATTCCCTGTTGGACCATTCGGATATGGTGGATCGCAATTTTGGTGATTTTTCTTTGTCTAGGAAGTCCCTCAAAAAGAAGCTTAAAGATAAAATTCAATCTCTTAAGAATTCTCGAGGGCGGGATGTCCTCCTAGTCTCTTGGGTTGTAAGAGGTTTTATTTTGGCTAGGTTTGCGCTGTAGCCTTCTTGTTGTGGCTCGTGTCTTGCGCTTCATTGTAATATCTTGTTTTTTGGTAATATATTTCTTAATTATCCAAAAAAAATATATATATATATATATATATATATAAAATGTTAGAGGGTCATTATCGAATAAATGTAATGATGGGAATGATGTGGGTCCGAGCACCATGAGTACGAACTAATCAAACGGTGATGCTCAATCAATCTCTCTCTTAATTAGAAATCACTAGAATTCCCCTTCAATCAAACTAAAATGTTTTCAAAATCAGACCGTACGCCAAACGGCGAGGGGGTTCGTTCAAACTGCTTTTGGGTCAAAATTACTAATCTACATTAACACCTAATTTGTTAGGTTTACTTCAAATTAAGGTGAATTGAGAAAATTAATATAAGATTCATGGCAAAATGAAGTAAAAATTAGAGGATGGGCATCGATCTGACATAACCTAAGTGGTAGTGGAAATGTTCATTTCATATTGGGGGAGGGGGAGGGGGAGGGGGAGGAGGGTCCAGAGAGAATCAACAAGATAGTCCCAAAATTGAAAAGATGTGCAATGGTGACCAGTCGAAGGGAACATGGAACATGATGGTGCAATCAATCATGGTCCTCGTGGTAAAATGTTCACATACTTTATTTTAACAAGATTCCTACCCCAAAACACCTTTTTTCTGGGTTTTTCCTAAATATATTTTCATTACAAAATCAATACAAAATTTCATTTTTCATAATTCCTTTGTATTGATGATGCATGCGATAAGAGTAAATTATTTATTATATAATTATATAAAAAAAAAGGGGGGTACTGTAAGAAAGATGATGGGATTAAAAAGGAATCAGATTCTTTTTTTTTTTTTTTTTTTTTTGGATAATTGAATCAGATTCACATGTAGGGAGGCCATGCCATTGCCGGTCATAAAGGGACAGATGGTCCTGATCTGGTGGGGGCCCACAAAGCCCAAAGATCCAACAACCAAAAATCTCAATTATTTTTGTGTTGTCCGGGCCCCATTCAATGCCAACTTTGGCGTTTCTGTACTCTGAGATTAACATTGGACAAATTAGGAGTTGATTCTGATGCTTTCAAAGGGACTTTAATTTTGAATGACCATACCCCCGCTTTCAACTTTCAACTTTCAACATAACCCGTTCAAATTTGTCCATGGGTCCCATGTCCCACATTCTTCATTTCCTCCCTTCAAATTCTATGTATTTTTTTGTAATTACATCATGGCATTTTCTATCACAAATTTTTTATGTAATTACAAAAAATACATAGAATTATCAATCACCAATTTATTGTATAATCACCAAAAACACAATCACCAATCACCAAAATTGTATATAATCACTAATTTTATTTTATTTTATTTTATTTTTTTGGATAATTAAGAAATATATATACCAAAAAAGAATTACAGCGCAAGAGCCATCCTGGCGACAAGCCGAAGCTTCAAAGCCCAAAAGGCCAACCACCCTCCCTAACCTACTAAAGATACCTCTTACAAACCCACGAGGATAGGGAAAAGTAAACAAGACCAAAAGGTCAACGCCCTACCTTGAAAACTAAAAGAAATTTTCAACATGTCCTGTAAACACATTCTAGTAGAACTAGGATGAACAAATACAGGATCACAATAGGAACGAACACAAATGAAACAATACAACATTAATAAATACAGGACACTGATGCAACAATAGGGGTTTGAAAATAAAAACTCGCATCAAACACGCAGCTTCAGAGCAACCCAAAAGTATAATCCATAAATCAAGAAGCCAGCACAGGGGAAAACTCAATAAACCGCCATAGTCGGGGCTAAAACCAGCAAGGACTGAACCCAAGGGTATTTGCAAGCCCATAACACCGAGAACCCTCAGTACCTCAGCCCACCAAGCTTCAATGTGGACCACTACATGGCATAGAAAGAATATAGCATTTAAATAAACTCAGCCATTCAAAAACAAGACAATAAGCTGCCAGGAGCACACCCAAAATCTTAACTGTAACATCACGCAAATCGTGATATGATAAGCCAAGCCAGCAGCACACGCAAGCATAAAACCCCATGAAGATCGTGTAACTCAATAAAGTAAAACCCAAGTGGGTTGTCCTCCACTATGAAAACCACGTGGGACAAAGGGTAACCCAAAAACCAGCCAAAGCAACAAAGGAATAGTAGATAAAAACACGCATCTACA
This sequence comes from Hamamelis virginiana, assembly GCA_017140935.1. Classification (NCBI taxonomy): domain Eukaryota; kingdom Viridiplantae; phylum Streptophyta; class Magnoliopsida; order Saxifragales; family Hamamelidaceae; genus Hamamelis; species Hamamelis virginiana. The sequence continues at coordinate 9,355 of JAESVK010052568.1, read as the reverse complement.
GAAGACTCCATGCACGTACAAGCTTCTGAAATGCTAGGACCCATGAACACATCCCAAACCAAGAAGCAATGGGCCAACGAAAAAGAATACCCACAAGGATCCTCACAACAGCTTTATGGTTAAAGAGATAATCAGCAAAGAAAATAAAGGACCGAAACACCATGGAAAAGCTGCCATGAGGATAGCAACATGTGAACCTTAAAAAACAAGTATCCTCATGAACAAAACCTTCAGCACTATAGCTACAGTAGCTACTGCAAAAACGAGGCCCGACACAGCAATGGAGGAAAGCCAAGACTGTACATCTCCAAGCAAAACAAAGCCCAAGAAGCACACAGAACCCGAGTACACTGCTGCAAGCAGACAACAATGATACAAAAGCACATAAACCCAACAGTAGGATCGCAGACAAATCTGCAGGAGATCAAAACCATCAGTTGCCACACACGAATGAAAAGAGAACAAATCAGCCAATAGCCCAAGCCATAGCATGCATGAAAACCCGTGCTGATAAGGACAAAAATATACACGTGGGGAACACCCACTACAATACGAAAGCCAAGAAGAAATGCATTGTCCGGATCCAAGTAGGATGGAAATGCAATAAAAAAAGGAGGAAACAACTTTCTGCAACAACACATGGCTCCATAAAGCAACCACCGAAAATAATAGTGGTTTTAAGCAAAACCATGGCATCTAATGAACCAGCGGGCTATAACACCAAAACCACATCAGGAGAATCTGCACCAACGTGGAGGATAAAGGTTGCTTCTGCAAAAGCTTGAGCTCGAAAACCAGCAAGAAAAAGGCATGGGTCCGAGAACACGAAACCCAAAAGGAGCATGTGGAATTCCACTTTCCACTAAAAACCGTGGTTTTTGAAAACCACAACCACCAAACAGCAACGAATACCATCCCACAACATTGAAGCAACTGTGGTTTTGAAAAACCACCTACCAGCACAATGTTGGAGAGGAAGCTTCATTTGAAACATGCATACTAAACACAAAATCCCCATTGTAAACCACAGTAGCACTGAAGGGAAAGAACTCAAAACCGCCCAAACACATAAATAAAAATAAATGCTCCCGAGAGAATCACACCAGCAAAAGCACCACCATCTATGGAAACCACGGTCAAGAGCATGGCCAATCAAAGGGAGAAGAACACTCTCTATAAAACCAGCAGATTTGTAGCTTATCGTGAGCTACTCGCATCGAAGATGGTCCCAGCGGACCTAAATCTGAAGAAAACGAGCATAACTCCCTCTATTGGTGCTAGATGACAACACGGCCAGCGAAGATGGAAGATAGAATAAGCCGGGCACAACTGGGAGACCCCAAACAACAGCACGGCAAACATGAAAAAACAAACAAGGAAAGAAAAAACACTAAGATCTGAACCAGAACTTAGAAACATAACTCAAACCAAAATAAAAACAAGAAAAAAGGGAGAACCCAAGCCAACAGCAACCAAGCAAAAACCACAGCAGCAGAAGAACCCAAAGATCAGCTACCCCCCCCCCCCCCCAAGGGGGGCAGCAACTGCAAACCCTAGGAAGGAGCAACCAAAGGAGAGTCTAGAGAGAGAAGCTCTTTTTTGGAAGGTTTTTTACACTAATTTTATTAACAATCAGAAATCCCGTACAAGTTATTTTATTTACATCAAATCATCTCTTAAGTTGTCCCATCAGCATTAAATGAAGGGAAAAGTTACATAATATTGAAGATTGCATGCCTTTTTGGGAATTGATTATTATTAACAAAATTGAGGATTGTGCTTCAAAATGGTGATTATTCACTTCAAAGAGTATTTTTGTCAAAAAAAAAATAGTTTAATAATTTTTTAAAAGTGGGGTTTGTTTTGGAGGTTTTGAGAAACCTTGGCAATATTTTGGTAAAATGACCTATATGTAATATAATGTAATATGTTGTTTGGAAATTTCAAAGCTAATTGAATGGGACCAAAAGGAATCAAAATGCAACATTCCTAATTTGCTAAAAACATTTGGAAATGCTAACTAAATTTGAAAATTGTCTTTTAATAATAATGTAAGTTGCCCTAATTCTTTTATTTTTCTCTTGCTGAAGATAAGAGAAATGCTAATTGTCCCGCTTCCTCATCCCCTTTTTACTTCCCGTGGTGTTTGCCACATCATAAAACTCTTCGTTTTTATCTCATATAAAGATGAGATAATTTAGATGAGAATCTCGTTTCTTCTTATTGTTTTTGTTGTTCTTCTTCTTTGCTTATATTTTCACTATTCTTATATTTTTACTGTCCTTATAGAAGACAGTGAAAATATATCAAACAGTAAAAACATAGTGAAAATAAAAACACATGGAAAAAAAAAATACAGTGAAAATGATAAAAACACAATGATGTTTTCACTGTGTTAAGGATTTTACTGTGTCCAACATTTTCACTGTTGGACGTTTTCACTGTGTCCAATATTTTCATTGTTGGACAGGAAATGGAAACGGGAATGTGTGCGGGACGCTTAGCACCGCTCCGAAGATAAATGTTAGTAGAGTTAGTTGTTATAAAAGGAAGGAGGAATAGTACGTGACACAAACCTCCTCCATGAGGACTTAAACCCGAAATCTCAAGACTCAAAAGTTAAGAGAAATGCTAAATATGTTGCATCTCACTGGCGTATGCAAGCAATCCAAATTTGAACCTCAAATTTTGGTAGGATCCAATTAATTAAAGGCTTGTTTCAATAAGCTGCAACTACTATTTTCTTATAACTTTTAAAAGTTAAAAAATAAAATTTTTTGAGTGTCCAAAATTTTAGTAGTAGGAAATAAAGAATGGAGGTTTCTAGAGAGAGGTGCTCTGGGGTAGGGTGATTTTCTTCATCCTGGTTTGGTCATGTTTCTTTTTTCTGACTTTTTTATGATCCGAGCTTCTTGGTTACAGTTTTTTTATTGAGTTGCTGTGGTGTTCTTATGTTTGATGGGTAAGAAATCTAGTAAGAACTCTGGTCGGAAGAGTAGTTCTAAAATGTCACTCAAAAACTTTCATGAGTTTGGTCCTGTAGAAGGTAGTGGAGATGGTTCCAAGCACATAAAGTCTGTTGCTGATTCTTATGAAGTCAAACATGTTAACCATATTATGAGGATTAATGATTGGAATTTGAATATGGTTGCTTCGGTTCTTATTGATAAGATTCGCAAAAATGAAGATTTAGATGAATGTCTCATTGTTAAAAAAGGGATCCAAGTCTTGCTTGCTAGGAACGGCCAGGCTCTGCTCAACTGTGATGAGCTGGACAAGCTTGAATCCCTTGTTGCTGATGCTCATGGATGTCTCGGCATTGGTTCTTCCACTGATTCTGTTAAGGTAGCTCCGGTTGTTAGTGGTAGTATTGGTAGTGTTGGTGATACCAGTGTGGCTAACGTGCATGGTGTTGAGGTGCATGGTGATGTTATGCATGATGGTGGTGATGTTCAACAAGATGATGATATTTGCAGTGGATCTTCTTGCTCTTGTGGAAGCTTAGAAGAGTGTTCCTTGTGCAGAGACAGTGATTGTGAAGAAGTCTTGGAAGATGCCAACGTTTCTCTTGTTCATGGTGTTGAGGGGCAGGCTTCTTCCAATTCTGGTTGCAAGGATATTGTGACTAGCGTGGTTGAGATGCATGGTTCTGGTTCTTCTCAAACCTCGGATCTGTACGATGGGAATGAAACGAGTGGGGAGGCAGTTGGCTTGGCGTTGTCAAGTCTAGCTTCTGCAGACTCTACTGTTTTTTCTCCTGACCCAGCTGCGTCTTTCCCAGGCGGCTCTTCTGCTTGTGATGTTGCTGTTGACATGAGAGCATTTAAGGCATTAAATGCAAACTTGAGTTCTCAGTCAAGGGGAGGTGTTGGCATGGTGCCGTGTGGAGGTGCTAGTGAAGGTGCGGGTTTCATGAAAGTGGATGCTGTTTGTGGAGAGCCGATTGTCAACGAGATTAGTTTGGCTCAAAAAGTGGCGTGTGGTTCTCAAACACGTGGAAGAGCTGGTACGAAGGTGGTTGTTGAGTCTGGAAGCTTGATTTCTAAAGCCTCTAGAATTGCAAGTGGGTCCGGTTCCCAAGTCACTGAATTGCGTGTAGGAGCTTGTGTTTCCTCCCAATTTGAGTGCTTTAATGGCGTGGGGCCCAAACGTGATGTGGAAGCATTTAATGCCACTCACAATGTGCTTTTTAATGAGCATCCTGCGCATATCCCTACAACTACAGCTAACCTACATGAAGTGTCTCTTGAAGGGGATGGTATTAATGCATTAAATGCTTTTGCATTAAATGCCACTCAAGTGTCTCCCTCTCATGATGCAGATTGTGTTGTGGAAGCATTAAATGCCGCATTTGATGGCGTGGAAGACTTAAATGCGCTAAGTGATGTGGGTTCAGTGGATAATCATGATGGGGTGGGGCCCATGGGTGAAGTGGCTGGTTTTTCGCAAGCTGGAACTGAAGAGAGTGAGTTGACGTTGGCTTCAAATTTAAATTCTTTTAAAAATTTTAGGGGGTCCGCATCTCAAGGGCGGGAGGCTAATGTCCATTCATTTGGAGAGAAGTTGAATGCTTTTAATTCTTTTAATTTTTCTAATGGCGCCGATTCTGATGGGGTTGGAGTGCGTGAGAAGGATTTTGGTGTTGTTGGCTCTCTTAATCCTCGTGATGATACTTTGGTTACAGCTGGGGTTCTGACTAACTCTTCTAAAGAATCGTCTGTGCAAGGGGTACATGCTTTGCATGGGGTTCTGACTAATCCTCGTGATGCTACTTTGCATGCTTTGCATGCGTCTGAGCTTCTACATGGGAGCTCTCCTTTACGTGCTAGTTCTTCTGCTGACCGAGATCCTGTTAATCAAGCTTTGCAAGCTCCTAAGAATCATCATTTTAGGAATGGTGAAGGTGCAAGTGAGGGTGTTGGTTTTGTTAAGCCTAGAGGTAGTGCTGCTGGTGTGTTTCTGCAGGGTGAGGCTGGTGGTGTTCCACATAGTGATTATGGTGAGTTTCCCCCCTTGAACTCTTCTGTTGGGGTTGGAAACACTGCATCCTCTAATCGAACATGGAGTAGCCTTGTTCATAATCCTGCTAAAAATTCTAAATTACTTCATCTTTCAAGTATGGATGTTGGGGAAAGCTTAGAGGGTATTTTTGCGGTTCCTCCCATGGTTATTGAAGAAGGAAAGAAAGAGTGGGATTTATCCTTCTTGGGGTTTGTGCTTGACAAGAACCTCCCATTTCCGTTGGTTAGCTCTTGGGCATCTCGGATTTGGGGTGATGACATTTCCAAAGTGCTAAAATTTGATAATGGCCTCTTTCTTTTCAAAGCTAGTAGTTTGGAAGCTCTTGATAGAATTTTAGCTGGAGGTCCTTATTATATTGCTGGAAAATTTTTGGTGCTTAAGCAGTGGGTTTCAGGTATGGAATTAAAGAAGGATTGTCTTTCTAAAATTCCTCTTTGGACCAAGTTTTTCAATGTTCCTCTTGTTTTGCGTACTTCCATGGGAATGGAATTTTTGGGGAGTATTTTAGGTCGGCCGCTTTTTATGGATATGCATACTGCCACTGGTAGTAGAGCTAATTTCGCTCGTGTATGCATTGAGTTTGAAGCTCACAAGGTTATTCCTAAATCTTTGAAAGTGGATGTCGGTAATGGTGAGATTGCTGAAATAGGGATTGAGATCCCATGGTTCCCATCTCGGTGTGAGAAGTGTAATGTGTTTGGCCATTCGTTGTCGAAGTGTCCTTCCATTCCTCCTTCTCCTGCAGTTCCCAAGTCTCTTAAAGTGTGGAGGAAAAAAGACCCTCAGGTTCTTGCTGATGTTAAAGATAAATGGATCGAGGTCCCAACCTCTAAGGCTAAAATTGATGTTGTATCCAGTGTTTTGGTTACTAATCCCTCGGTTAGCAAGGTTTGTGTTACTAGTAATCGGTTCAGAGCTCTTGATGCCAGTGTTGTTGATGATGTTGTTGATGATGCTCAGTTGGATTTTTCGGATTTGGCGGACTGCAACTACAATGATGTGTCTTTATCCCGGAAGTCTCTCAAGAAGAAGCTTAAAGATAAAATTCACTCTCTTAAGAATTCTAGAGGGAGAGATGTCCCCTAGTTTGGTGTTTTTCTTTGTTTTCCTAGCCTCTTGGGTTGTAAGAGGATATGTTTTGGCTTAGGTTGTGTTGCTGGCCTCTGTGGCTTGTGTTTTGAGCTTCTTTGTAATATCTTGGTTTTTTGGTAATATATTTCTTAATTATCCAAAAAAAAAAAAAAAAAAAAAAAAAAAAAAAAAAAAAATTTTAGTAGTAACTTTTAAAAGTTGAGGTAGTAAACTTTTTAAAGTAACTACCAAAACTTTGCACTATAAAAAACAATAATTTTTTATTTTTATTTTTTAACTTTTGGAAGTAAAAAAGAAAAAAAACGAAAAGAAAAGAAACTAGTAGCTTATCCAAATGGGGCCTAAATTCGTTTTGTTAAGACTCATGTGTTCACTTTTCATTCTTTCTTCAAAAAGTTTTAGAATTTTCAATGAATGAAAACATATCAAATTTTCAAAATGATCAAATTTTCATAAATCACAATTATTTTGGCAACCAATTTATAGCAAACACAAAATTTTAAAATTTTTCTCGGCCCATAATTTTATCACAAAATGTTTGATTAAGATAGATAGATGATTGGCTGAAAAAAAAAAAAAAAAAGATAGACAGATGATTAATTTCAAAATCATATTTCTGTTCATAAAAATCTATTACAAAAATTATTTAGACTAATAAAAATAATTTAATAAAAGCAAGGCATATTTTACTCCCCTCACCTCAAATTTAGGTCTCAAAAAATCCAAGGAAAAGTAAAAATAATTTTATAAAACACTGGATTTTGTATTGTTTTGCATTGTCTTTGAATTATAGCTGCTGGATCAAGGTTTGTGTGACGTGTCGCCATCTAATTTGAACCCAAGCAAACCCAAGTAAATATTCACCCAAGCACCAATCATGTTATTTAGAACGTATTTTAATTAAGAATAAAAATTAAATGCATTTAAGTCATATTTGACTATGAACTCCGAAAATATTTATGAGTTTTTAGAATTTAAGAAAATAGAAAATATCATAAAAGATATGTTTGGTTAATAATTATTTATTTTTATAATTATAAAAATAATAAATCTTAAAATCTATGTTCTGTTAATTTATTATATGAGAAAAATAACAAAAAAATTAAATTAAATTAAATTTCAAAATAAACTATTTGAATTTTCAAAATAATAGGAATGCTAGCATTAGGTGCACACCTCATTTACAACCAATTTCATAATATATTTTCAAAATATACTTTTTTGTTCTTCCAAATGTCATCAATTTTTTTCCCATAAGTTTTTTAAAAAACTAACAGTTGGATTACTATTATTTTTGGCATACATAACAAACATATATGAGTATTTAATCCAATGGTCAATTTTAAAATATAGAATTAATTACACTTTTATATCCTGTACTGTGGAGTGTTTTTCAATGTGATCCCTGTACTTTTTTACTTCTCAATTTTATACCTGTACAACTTAAAAATTTTCAATGAAGGACAAATTGGAGACGAGTTAAATAAATGTATGAAAAGCTGACATTGATTAAGTAGTAGTCTTGTGAATCCTAGTTGTTGGAAATAGAGACTCTATTCATTTAACTAGTGACCCATTCGAACAACATATTTATGCATTCGAATGAAGTTTTTCTCTCAAACTGCTTACTAGCTAGGATCCATGCATTCGAACAACATATTTAACTAGATTAATCTACGTCAGCCCGTCTTTATTGGAAAAATTTTAAATTGTACGAGTATATATGAGTAGAGAAGAAATGAAGTATAGGAACTACGCATGAGAAACACCTCAAAGTATTAGGTTACAAAAGTGCAATTAACCCTAAAAAAATATGTTGTAGAATTAATGCTAAATCAGGTGAGCTAATGGTTGGACCCCTATCTCAAATAAACTAATTATCTTTATATGTTTTGAATAATTGAATTGTTTAAAGAATTGAGAGGTATTGAGTACTAGTGAGAGAATTAATAATAATGGTATTTGTGTGCATGTTTATCATCCGTATCCGTAAATAAGTAGTGTGCATTGGACGAACGTCAATGACCGCGTCGCGAGTCCCGATGACTATTCACGCTAACATGCGCCATCCGTTGAAAGTAAACCAATATATTTCATTTCATTTCATTTCATTTCATCTGGGGGAATATGGATACATACATATATAGATAAAGGAAGATGCTTTCTTTTTCTTCTTCGTATTCATAATAACGCTCTGTTTTTATTTGTGTGGGTGTTTTTTGGTTTAAAGCCGTGCGGTCCGGCTAGCATGCCATACGAGGTTGGGTGTAGTAGTCTCTTGTACCGGGCGCTGCGCTTAACAGCGACATTTGCGCGAGTCCCACCTCTCGCTTCCTCTGCACACACCTGTCGCTCTCACCCTGCCGTTGACTCCACGCACCTACACTGCGACTCTACATCACGCTTCCCCCCCACCCCCAGTCTTCCTGTCAGACTGTCGGGTGATGCCACGTGGGTCCCACCACTTCCCCTTCTTTTATCCCTTTCCCATTTCCGTAACTTACCTTCCTTTTAAGTTTTAAATAATGAATGTACTCCATGTCATCTTCATTAGTTCTATGTAAATACACACAAAAATTACTAATTCCTTTTCTTTTTCTCTCCACAAATATACTAGTTCCAAGGCGCCATTTAACCCGTAACTGCAAATGTTTTACTAAAGTGCGCCATCTCTTGCTAGAATGCACATCTCATTTTGCCCACTTATATTCAAATTCAATAAACAAATAATTGAATCTAAAATTTACATTTAAAGTCTTAAATAAATAAAATGATAGAGGAGAAAAAGAAGAAGAAATAGATTAATGAAACTGCAAATGGGATTGGTAATTTTTTTTTTGGGTTTGATCGAGTTTGATGATCAGGACATGTTAATGTGCACACTGTTAAACCAAATTCTAAATGGCTTCTAGAGAGAGATGCTCTGGGGTGGGGTGATTTCTTGCCTTCTTCTCGGGTGTTAGATCTGTTAGGACTGTAGTTCTCTTTCTTTGTGTCCTTGGGTTGATCTTTTAATCTTTGTTTTTATTGTTTAGTTTTTATTGTTATGAAGAAAGGTCATAGAATGTCTTTGAAAGTTTTTCATGATATTGTTCAAGCTGGCATTGGTGGTGGGTGTTCTAAGAACCTCCTTCCTTCTCCTGCTTCTGCGTCTGCTGTGGGCTCTGTTGAGCTTTCACAGGTTGTTCGTCTTATGGAAGTTAAGAAATGGAGCTTGGAAGAGCTTGCCTCAGCTCTTTGC
>JAESVK010052564.1:0-14939 GCA_017140935.1 Hamamelis virginiana | reverse complement strand
AAAAAAAAAAAAAAAAAAAAAAAAAAAAAAAAAAAAAAAAAAAAAAACAAACAAACAAACAAACAAACAAACTGTGAAAACACTATAAAAAACTCAGTAAAAACCTAGTGAAAGAAAGAAAGAGAGAGAAAGAAATACTTTTGCTGTCCTTTTTTTTTTTAACTTAGTGAAAACCCATAATACAGACCGCAAGATGCGGCTGGCAGAATCCAATCGTATCTAGAGATCTAGCCCCACCTCGTTAAAAAGATTTGGGGAAAGAAAATTTCTATTTTTGCTGCCTTCCAAGAAGCTGCCGTCCTTAATTGGTGTTGAAAACGTTTGTTTGTTTGACAACAATGCTATTTAGGCATTTAGCCAGAGAATATGCAAATCTGCTCATTGTGCCGGATTTATCTAATTAATTATAAATGTATAAAATATATTTTGATTATATAATTTTTTATTGTAATTAAATTTATAAGGTTATAATATATATCTTAATATATAAGAATAATTAAAAATGCTAAAAAATTAAAGAAAACTAATCTAGATATATTATTAAAAAATATTAAAATTAGTTGGACCTATGATATAATGCCATATCATTTTGAAAATAGCAAAAACCAATAGGAATGAAGAAGGAGATAGGAGAATGGAAGAGGCCAGGAAAGGAATTCTAGAGCCGCCACATCAGCGAACTCCTCTTTATATAATAGAAATAGATGGCCCGAGATTGCTTCCACCTTGAGGCTGAATGAATACGTGGCAGTACACGTTAGATGCATGTGGATGGAATTGGGAGTAATTGGGACTTGAAGGGATGAAAAAATTAAAAAATCATAATAATAATTATGTTCAATCTTTTTTTTTAGCTTTCTTTTTCTTTTTTCTTTTTTCTGGTGTATCTAACCAACTTAGATAAGGTATTTGGAGAAATTGATTGGATTAAATGTTCCACTTATACCTATCATGTATACAAAAAAATCACATTAATTTAATGGTCGGTTTTTCAAAAAATAGTTTAGAACAGTTTTTCACAATTTTTCTCAAAAATGTAAAAAACCGACTGTTGGATTGATAAGAATTTTTGCATACATAATTTGTATAAGCGGAACATCTAATTCAATGGTCGGTTTTTCAAAATACTCTTCCCACGTTGGACATGCCTGCGAGGAAAGAAGAAAATGAAGACTTATGGCTTGTTTTGTATGAGGGAAGGATGGGAGGATGGAAGGGGAATGAGGGAAAAGTGGAGGGAAGAGGGTTTGATTGTGTTTGGTATGAAGGGGAGAAAAGAAGCGAAGGAAGAATGGAAGGAAAAGATGAAGTTTTAGCCCCAAAAAATGGGGCTGGGATCCTCTACTAGCATTTTCTCTACTAGCATTTCAAGGAGAAGCTGACACCTCAAATCCTGCCAGATCCAGCGGCTGCAATTTATGCACATACCAAAACGACCAAATTAAGCAACGTTTCACCAAGCGGATGGCTTAACGTCGTTCCGTTAATTTTTTTATAATAGTGTTTGGGCATTCTTCACAGGTAAGGTTTGAAATATGATTTAAGCTATAATCCTCATTTGCATGCACCTTTTCATATCAGGCCATCCAAACATATATGGGCTTAGTTAAGGTTTTTATTTATTCAAAGCCAGAACAGATTATTGTATTTTCAAAAGTTCTTTTTTTTGTTCCATCCATTTTTTCGGTAGCCAAACAAGAAGTAATAACTTTCAGATGCGGTTTTAGGGGAACTAAAATTTGTTCAACTCGATACGGGGTCGTTTTGATTGGTATGAGTTCAAAAAAAAAAAAAAAGGAACGGCATTAAATCATCCGCTTGGTGAAACATTGCTTAATTTGATCGTTTTTGTATGTGCATTAATTGCAGCCATTGGATTTGGCCAATTTTGAGGTGTCAGCTTCTCCTTAAAACACTAGTAGATGCTAGTAGAGGAAATGCTAGCAGATGATCCCAACGCCCAAAAATCCATGCCCAAAAGTGGGCAGATAAATGGAGCAAAGATGGCATTTTAAGGCGAAATGAGTATTTTACCCTCCATCATTAAAAAAAGCATTTATGCTTTTGCCAGGAGGATGGAAAAATCATTCTTTTATGTCCTTCCTGTATATCAAATGGAACATAAAAGAAGGTTGAATGGATTCTTAATAAATAAAAGGGGAAAATACACTTTGCACCCCTGTACTAAGGGTCAAATACACTTTGCACTCCTGCACTTTAAAAGTGAACAATTAACCCCCTGAACTTTCAAAATTTGGCATAGGGGCTTACGGTGACTTACGGTGTTTAATAATACTGTAATTTTACTAATATACCCTAACCCCTCTTTCTCTCTCTCTCTCTCTCTAATTCATGGCAGAAGCCATATTCTCGCAACAATCTTGACACTATTTGTAGGCTCCTGCTTCGGTGGCTTCCACCATCTGGGTAGGCAAAAATGAGGATTCCATCCTCCTCTGCTTCACTGGGAAGAGAAGCCTGTGCCTCCTAGCAGTGTACCTCAACGTATTCCCAAACCCAAACAAAATCCTTATCTTCCATCAAATCCCCAAACCTGACCGCGCAACCCTTTCCCTTACCCGCAACCTCCTCTCTCTTGAATCATCATCAGTCGGCATCTTAAACTGATAAACCGGACACAAATTGTGCTGAGAAAGTCACGGAAGAATACGGACCCTAGTCGTGCGATAGTTTTCCCGTCAAAAACTCTCTCTCTCTTTCTCTTTTTTTCTTAAACCCTAGAAATGTTTTTAACGTTGCAGAATTGACTGGAGACTGATAATTCCGAGTAGGTTGAAGGTGGATTGTTTCGATTTTTTTCAATGTCTGCGGGTCCGTCATATGGAGGCTGGAAGTTTCTGATCTGTTGTGGGTCCTAGAGTTTGACACGTGGACTGAACTGTATCTGTTTTTGCTAGGTTGTACTAGCTTTGGTGCTTCTTTGATTGGTGGTAACGAACCCCATTTAAACCATATTATTCTTATGACATGGTAAAGCCAAACCTCTGCTTCACTGACCATAAAGCCAAACAAGATACCATGTCATGGAAGGAAATTTCTTCAATCATCTGCAATTTGTCTTCACCGATCCAGACTCTATCACCTCTGTTCTCTGATCTCTCTTCCTCGTCTTCTTCTAGCTCCACTTTCAGATTTGGGAAAGTTATGAACTCAAATTCCACAACTCAATTGCACATGTAGATGGAACCGTAGGAATTTCGGTGCCCTAACTTTCTTCCCAAAATCCATTCGGCTTGTAAAGCTTTAAGCCTCTCTCTCTCTCTCTCTCTCTCTCTCTCTCTCTCTCTCCATTATAGATCTCTCTCCATTATAGATTATTCAGGAAGCTTCATATGAGATATCTTTGGTGCATGGATTCTTCAGGAAACTTCATAAAGTTGGAATTGCTTGGGTAGCAAAAACAAGGCAAGGTGCAAGATCGAAGCTATGTCGTTTAGCTGCTTCAGGCCAGTAGATATTTGCTTCCTCTGCCATCCCGTGCAAAGCTATGGCATACGAAGGTGATAGGTTTGCTCCCGCTTAATTTTTTTTTCCCTGGGTTGCAATTGAGTTGTGGGTCGGATGGAAGGGGTGTGGGTATGGATGATGTAAACCAAAGAGAGAGAAAGAAGAGAAGTGAACTGAGAGGGGGTGGCGAGATTCAAGTCGCGGCAGGGGAATCACCGGAGGTCGGGAATCACCGGAGGTCGGGGATCGCTGGATGTCGTCGAACTCACCGGCGTTTGTTTGTGAGACTCCGTCGATGGTGGTCTACCATGGGTTTGGGGCTCTTGGCGGGGGTGACGACATGGGTTTCAGTAGGAAAAATCAGAGAGTTCCTATGTGAGATGAGGAATAAAAAAACCAAAAAATCTCTCTTTTATCTGGAAAATTTTCGGGTCAGGCCGGTAAGCTAAAAACAAAAAGAAAACAAAAAAAAGATGAAAGGCAGCTTTGTCCTTTTATAGTCAAATTCAAGTCACGTGACATCACGTGATATTATGATCGTCTAAAAAATAAACGTCGAAGTAACGGAGGGGTGCATGTTGCCAAATTTTGAAAGTGCAGGAGGTCGATTGTTCATTTTTTTAGTACAGAGGTGCAAAGTGTTTTTGGCCTTTAGTACAAGGGTGCAAAGTGTATTTTCCCTTAAATAAAATATATAGATTGAGGAAAAAAGGAGCGCAAAGCACGAGGTCTGTGCATTCAATGAACTGACATCCATGATCCATGCCGACCACAATTCTCCTCGATGGGGAGTGTTACCACGTCACAGTGATGACGTAGTGGTGATAACAGCCAATCACAGACCCTTCGTTGAACTGAAGGGTCTGCACGAGGTCTCTCTTCTCACACTTTCTTTCTCCATGTACAAATACCGCTGCAAGCCTGCAACTCTGGTATTTCAAAATACCAACAGTAGAACTGATGCATCTCTCTCTCTCTCCATAAAAATATTGCTACGAAGTTGTTTTTTTTTTTTTTTTATTTTTTTTTTTTTTTTTTTTTTTTTTTTTTTTTTCAATTTTGTAAGCACGTACATAGAGAGATAAACCATATCCACCTCCCAGTAATCCATCACAAAATTTTGTAGTCAACCATCTCTGTATCTATTTCAGATTGAATACCGTTAGTACCAAAGAAATTTTATAACAACATGCAGGACTAAGTATTTTTATGTTTGAACTCTCAGTCCTATCCGGAATAAACCAGTGTTCATGGAGAGAGAAGAAAGGAAGCTATAGTAGGTTCAGCATCCCACTAATGTTGATTTTGACTTTTGTGCTGATATTGTCCCCTCTATTACCCCTTTCTCCGCGTGGGTAATGGCGGAAAAAAAGGAGAAATTATTCGGTCTGCATGTCCGGATGACTTCTCAGGCTATTTAGGCGCTAGCATTTTTGACCTACCATTTGAAACGTGTAGTGCCAACTATTCATTCCACCTCAGTGTGGAAGCAATATGGAGCCATATTCTTTAGCATTGTGGGTTTTTTTTTTTTTGACAAATTAACATTGGCGTTGAAAATATTATATATATATATATATAGAGCGAGAGAGAGAGAGAGAGAGAGAGAGAGAGTTGAGCTGCTTGTATTGTAGAAAACTAGAAATGGATGACAAGAGTTGGTTCTGGTTACCTTGTCTTCTCACACTTGCTGTAATTCTTTCTTCCTTACTTTTGCTTCGTAGATTGCTCACGAAGAAGGGAATAGTAAACGAACAAAATGCCGGCATTGCCGAGAAGGCAATAGTAAACGAACAAACTGCTGGCATTGCCGAGAACACTTACACCGCTGCAGCCGCCGGAGGTGAATTTGAAGTTTTTTTGAGTTTCAGTGGCAAAGACACTCGTTACGGTTTCACCGATTATCTCTACAACGATCTTGAGGAAGCAAGAATTCGCACATTTAGGGACAATGAGGAACTTCGCGTAGGAGAAGATGCCCTTTGCTTCTTAAAGCAATCAATGACTCCAAAATCTCCATTCCAATTTTTTCTAAAAATTATGCTTCTAGTAAATGGTGTCTTCTCAGATGGTGGAGTGCAAGAAAATTAAGGGACATGAGATTTTTCCTATTTTCTACGATGTTCAGCCGTTGGATGTACGCCATCAAACGGGGAGTTACGGGGAGGCCTTTCTCAATCACAACAAGCATTTGGATGACAACACTGTCAAGGGATGGAAGGAGGCTCTGAGAGAGGTTGGACAATTGAAGGGATGGGAAATACAGAAAGAAACTAATGGGTAATTATTTTAATCTTTTATATATATAAATATTATCGTTTTCTTATAAACTTATAGGTAATTTTTTTTCTGTTTAAATGAGAAATAGAAACCTTCCCTCCCTTTCCTTTTAATATTGATAAAGGAAAATTCCATTCAACTTCCTTTTTTAGTTTTTCTTTTCTTTCTCTCCCGTATGTATGTCCAACCTAAGATAAGTATTTTGAGAAACCGATAGTACATACATATCACATATACAAAAAATCATATTAATCCAACAGTTGATTTTTCACAATTTTGAGAAAAATTGTAAAAAATAATAAAAATTTGTGAAAAATCTATCACAATCCTTTTTTTTTTTTTTTTTTTAAATCAACTGTTGGATCAATGTGATTTTTTGTATACATGATATGTATAAGTGAAACATCTAATCCAACGGTTGGTTTCGCAAAATAGTTGTCCCAAGTTTGACATACATGTAAGGGAGGAAAAAAAGGAGGCTAAAAAGGGATGTTGAATAGAAATGTTGATTAATAAATGTGTATGGATGCAATTAATTCACTCCAGTTAAGTGCTAAAATCTAGACCCATAGCACACATGAAGCGTGTGCGAAGAAAATAAATAAATGGTAATTTATAAAAGTTTTAAAAATTAAATAGAAAATTTTAAATTTAAAAAGATGGTTGTCAAAATGTCAAAGAAATAAATTGATTATGATATTTATGAAAGTAGTGGGCAGTAAATAAATGCCAGAGATCATAAGTTGGAGATATATTTGTAAAGATATATAATGGCATGTATGGGCTTCCTGTCAATATTTAGAAGCTGTTATAAATAAAAGAAAGGTAGAAAAAGAAAGCAGTCATGAGACATAAGAAATTACGTGGTTTGGCCTTTACCCTACGTCCATGGTACGTAGCCAACAGTCCGAGCTCTTCACTATGAATATTAACATATTATAATATATTTCTCTCTATGCCTTTTTCCAAGCTCTTACTTTTCTCTCTAATCTTTTCATGATAGTGACACCTTTATTTATAGGCCAATACTCATAATGAGAGGGAAAACCAAAAGCCATAAGTTACATTATCAAGAGGTCATAGGTTATATATTTAAGAGTGGAATACCAGGAGAAGATGTTATGGAATGAGGTGGTCATCCACATGTGCATGCATGTATTTACAACACTCCCCCTTGGATGTCCACCACACGATGGTAGCATACTTCTGGATGCTCCCCCTGATTATGACAAGCATCAATTTGTCTGATGATTGAGCCGACTAATCCCAATATTGTATACCATTTCTTGGAAGGTTGACTTTGGCAAATCTTTAGTGAATAGGTCCGTAAGATCATCATGGGACTGGATCTTTTTTACTTTAATCTCATGACTTTTCTGGAGTTCATGTGCATAGAAGAACTTTGGTAAAATATGCTTGGTTCTATCTCCCTTAATATAACCTCCTTAGATTTGAGCGATACAAGCGGCATTGTCTTCATATATAATAATTGGATCATTTGTGATTAGATATAATTGACAGGTGTCTCGAATATGTTGAATTAATAATCTCAACCAAACACATTCCCGACTTGCTTCACAAAGTGCCAATATTTCTGAATAATTGGAAGAAGTGGCTACCAATGTTTGCTTAGTAGAACGCGAAGAAATAACAACATTACTATTAAGAAATACATAACCTATCTAAGATCGACCTTTATAAGGATTGGAAAGATATCCTAAATCTACAAAATCCACAAGTTTAGAACTTTTAAAGTCATAGGAATAAAATTAACCCAAGTCAATAGTTCTGCGTAGATATCTCAAAATATGCTTGACACCAGTCCAATGCCTTTGCGTTGGTGCTGAGCTATATCTAGCAAGTAGATTCACGGAGAAAGATATATTCGGTCCAGTGCTTTTTTCCAAATACAATAGAGCACCAATAGCACTTAAGTATGGTACTTCAGGACCCAATACTTATTCGTTTTCTCCTTTAATTATTTGAGCCAGTAGATGGGCAAAAACCATATTCCTAGAAGAAAGTAGGTTAACACGTGACCAACTGATGGAATCATCAATTAGCACCATGAAATACCTAAACGGTCCACTTGAGGGATTTATAAGACCACAAATATCTCCTTCTATCCTCTAGAGAAAAGATGGTGATTCGGATGCAATACGGAGAAAAGATGGGTTGGTTACAAATTTACCTTGTGAACAAGGGATACACAAATATCCATTAGGTATAGTCAACTGATGATTTGCTAAAGGATGCCCACAAGAGTTATCAATAATTCTTCTTAACATAGTGGTCCCTGGATGCCCTAATCGATCATGCCAAAGAGTTAAGGTATTAGGGTCATCAAGCTTTATGCTTGATTTAAGCTTTTGGCTTATAATATTATGGGATTCACTCGTGGAGATTGTTGTATAGTAGATACCCAAGGAGAAAGCACTTAACTTTTCTAATGTGAGCTTCTGGCTTCCAACATTAGTAGTAAGACATAAGAATTCCTTATTGTCTTCACATATAGTTTCTATGTGGTACCCATTTAGTCTAATGTATTTAAAACTAAGTAAATTTATTCGGGAATCGCTTAAATATAATGCATCCTTAATGAATATATGGGTACCATTTGATAATATTATGTGTGCTCTTCCGGATCCTTCAATGATTTGTACGGATCCAACTATAGTGGATACTTTGCGTGGATTTAATACCATTTATGAGAAAAAATTCCTCTGTTTAAGTATAGTGTGTTGTGGCACTGTCTACTAAACAAAGATTATCTTCAATTGCATACATTCCATGAGCCATACCTTTATGTTAAAAGAAACTAAATTAACTACTTAATCACATAGCAAAAATAAAATTGAAAGATAATCGGTCTATTCCAAACAAATATAAAAAAAGATTACAACTAAACCAAGAAATTCAAAGGCATATAAATAATTAGTATAAGATTTTCTGGATCTACCTTGCTGGTGCTCCCAATTTAGCATCAAATGCCTCGTTGCTAAAAGGCTTGCCATCAGTATCCTCAACTTCGATTGGCATTTGCTTACGGAATTACCATAGATTCAGATGGTCTAGAATTATGGTTCTTAATTATAACTTTGCTATTTTTATTCAGCAACTAGGAGACAAGTTATAAGTTCTGAATATTTAGAAATTGTATTATAGTCTTGGAACCTCAGATCCAACCATTCACTCTGAGCATTGCGTAGGATAACCATCTTTTTCATACCTACCCTTCTGGGGTATCCAAAGACCTGAGGATCTTTTTCAGTTATATATTCATTCTTTATATCGTCATGGATATGATGACGTAGAAAAATGAGTGCAGATGCTCTATCCTCCAAGGACACTTTGTTTCCTTAATTCTTTAATAGCATCACCAAGGTTTTTGTATTGCAAATGAATCTTAGCATCCAATTGCCATGATAAATAGTTTTCTCCATTAACAGCAAGAGCCTTAAAATCAAGCTTAGCAAGATTCATCATTTTCTTTCAATAACTGTAACGAAACAAATAAAATTATATAAAGAATTAATTTAAGAAAACAAGAATAAATATAATTAAGAATTGGTCAATGAAAATTAGAACTCCGGATTTATAACTCATAAATCAAAACTTCAGTTTCTTGTCAAGACTCCGGGCTTGATTGTATGGCCATTATTATTATTATTATTATTATTATTTAAACATTAATAATTTGAGCATTGGGTATTATCAACTTTGAATCAAAAATAAAAATAAACAGGGAAAAAAATTAACAATATTTCATACCCCAATTTATAATATAACGATATATGATATAGGGAACTTCGGGTCCCTAACTAAACATATATAAAATTAAAACTAGGGAACTTCGGGCCCCTATATAAAATTAAAATTTCGAGTTTTATTTTAGATCATATGAATCTTCTGGTTCATATATATTTTGGAAATCTTGAGACTATGGGTCATAGAATAACTCACGGAGCTTTGGGTCCAGATTAATCATTTGATTTAGAACTCTTGGTTCTAAATTTGATAAATAATAAACAAATATAATATGAATAATATGAACGAAAAAGGAAAACAATTACTTACCTTGATCGTGCTGATAACGTGTTATAAATAAAAGAAAGCAGTCACGAGACTCAAGAAATTACGTGGTTCGGCCTTTATCCTACGTCCACGATAGCCAACAATCCGAGCTCTTCACTATGAATATTAACAAGTTACAATATATTTCTCTCTATGGCTTTTTCCAAGCTCTTACTTTTCTCTCTAATCTCTTCATGATAGTGACACCTTTATTTATAGGCCAATACTCATAATGAGAAGGAAAACCAAAAGCCACAAGTTATATTATCAAGAGGTCATATATAGATTATATGATTAAGAGTGGAATACCAAGAGAAGAGGTTATGGAATGAGGTAGTCATTCACATGTGCATGCATGTATTTACAACATAAGCATTTATACAAAGGGTATTTTGGAAATCAAAATTTGATCACACTAAAGTCTGGCATTAACATTTTATGTATGTGTGTGTATGTGTCTATATATATATATAATAAAATGATCCTATAAGCATATGCTTGCATAAGCTTATATAAGCATGAAACTAATCGATAATTGTGGGATTCATCTTTTGAAAAACTGACCCCTGGATTAAATGCTACACTTAAGCATGTTGTGCATGCCAAAAATTATAGTGATTCAATGATAAGATTTTTAGAAATGTCACAGAGAAAATTATGACTATTTTTAGCGGTCACAATTTTTCACACTCTATATTTTGAGATGTTGATAGTTGATTATTGTGATTTTTGGCATGCATGACATCCATAAGAAGAGTATCGATCTAATCAACGATCAATTTTTCAAACTATATACCACTCAATTATCTATTAGTTTCATGCGTACTTTAGCTAAAGTAAGCATATGTTGACAGGATTGGGATATTCTTATAAGAACAGAACCATAATGATAAAAATCCTTAAAAGTTATTTAAATGGTTAAAAAAAAGTTTATTACGTTTATATTTCAAATAATAATACTCCGTATTCTTTCTTAAAATTTTAAACAACAAAATATTTAATGGATATTTGGCCAAAAGTCCTATTTTAAAGTAGTTTATTGGCTAAAGTCCTCTAACAAAGTTTTTATTTCCTAAAGTCCAATTTAAAAAAGATTTAATGCCTAAAGTCCTAATTTGTAAAAAATATTTATTTAGAAGACAAATACACCCCCAATCTCTCCTTCTCTCCCAACGACACCCAGCTTCCTTGAAACTTTCATCAATCTGATTCTCCAATCTCTCTCTACCCTCCTCTGCAACTTGAGTAAAAACCTTGAACAGTTTCTGCAAAAATGGCAACTTCTTCTCTAGCTTCCCCTTCTCTGCAAATCCAACTACCATCACATAAAACATCTTCTAAGCCCTCCACACGTCGTCTCATTGTTCGTCCGATCAGAGCCTCTATTTCAGAAAAGCCATCTATACCTACAACACCTACAATGTCGGCACCGGTGCAGGCTAAACTTCCAATCACAACTTTGATTCTCTGTTTCATTCTTTTCAAGAACATCTAAAGTTCCCATGTTTGATGCTCCAAATCTCTTCACCTGCATAACATAATCTCTGTTCTTACTATAGAGAGAGAAAAAAAAAAGATCCACCATCGTCAATCACAAATTAATCTACATCGGTATCGGCAACAATGTCGAAGTAATCTTTAATTCTTGTTTCTGGATTTTCCGATTTGATTTCCAGTGCATTTTTGAGATAAGCTCACGTGGCCTTCACAAAGCATCGTGAACTCCATACTAAGCAGACATTCAACCTTTTCTCTCTACTTTCTCCCTTTGTACCCATTTGATCTCTTCATCTATAGTTAATATACAATTACAGAGAGAGAGAAAGAGAGAGAGAGAGTGGCGAAGAGACTGAGAGGTCCCTGAATGGAGGTCGCTGGCGGGTTTGCTTGGTGGAAAAAAATTAATTTTTGTTTGGTTGATTGGAAAATATAAGAAAAAGAAAGAAAATTTTTGAAAAAAAAAGTTTTTTTTACCTACGCTGGCGTAGTGACCTGCATTTCCGGCGTAGGAAACTAACGCAAGTCACTACGGAGTGTGACGTAGTGAACCCAGGGGTTGGGGTGTAGGTGGCGTTGAAGGTTGTTAGAAAGGAGGGGTATTTTTGTACAATTCATGCCAAAAGGACTTTTGGAAAGAAAAATCTGTTGAGAGGACTTTTGGCATGAAAATCTTCTAATTGAGGACACTTAGCCAAATTCCCCAATATTTAAATTGTATTTACATGGCCAAACGATGCCAATGTTATTTAAAATGCGTTTAAATCTCTTGAATAAAATTTAATAAAATTTATATAGAAATGAATTGGCAAGTTGGATAGTCATGAAATTGTACGTACTCCTTCACAAAATAATTTGAAAAGTATGAAACTTGAAAAATACTTAAAGGGATAGGTTCCCTATCATTCTTTTTACCATTATTTCTATCATTCCTTTTCAAAACACCAAATATTTTAAAAAACGGACCGTTGGATTAGATATTATTCTTATATAAGTCATATGTGCCAAAAATCACATTAGTCCAGCAGTCAAATTTTAAAAAATCTCACTATAAAAAAATGCAATGTTTCTAACTAAAATAACATTTAACAGTGGCATTTTTTAAAAACAAACCGTTGGATCACTGTGATTTTTGGTATACATGATATGCATGGGATATGCACGAGAAATGTACCTAATCCAACGGTCGATTTTTCAAAATAATCCACCCACATTGATATTTTGAAAACGAATAATAGAAATAATGTAAAACAAGCGACAGCGGAAAGGTGATCCATATTAAATTTTATAATCTAACGTGATCAAATTTTATAATTCTTAAGAGTGTGACACAAATATGACACAACCCCTATGTAAAAGATTTGGTGCTACATCTCTTGAAATAAAAGATAAAAAATGATTTCATGTCACATGAGCCAATTTTTATTTTTGTTTATATAAAACATCCCTCCCACTTGCTACAATCCTCATCGTAGGTGATGTAGGTTGGATAGCCCATTTTTATTTCCTTGGCTCAATACAATTCTCATTGTTATTTCTAACAATGTCACATTAGTTACCATATTATTTAGTAACAATAATATTGTTAAAGTTTTGATCTATTTAACAGATTTTTTTTTTATTTGTGTACAATAAATTTTAAGAAAAAAACCAACAAGAGTTGGCCTAACGGCAAAAAAATAAGCTATATATAAACCTAGACATATATTCTGGGTTCGAAACCAGCTAAACTCTCTTAACCAGTTAATAGCCTAAACATTATATAATAATCCCATGGGATGGTGACCTCACGTGGGAAGCGGAAATTAGTACGTCGGGCTCTGACAACTCGGACATCTTGTTGCTTAGCAAATAAAAAATAAAAAGTAAAAAACAAGAATCATGCTAGTTTGCCAAAAATATACACAGAGATTGTACTTGGCGTGTTTTGAATGTAGATAAATTTTTGTTCAAGTTTGTTTTTGATTGTACACATGTACTTTGCGTGCAATACATTGATTGTATTTCCAACTAACTTAACTAATTTAAGCTTGGAGAAATTAGTTTGATCCCTCCAAGTATACACCGATTTACACTCTGCACCTTTATAGTTTTAATTGCAACACATTGATCCCTAGCTTTGTAGTTTTGGTTTATAACACTTTATATCATCTTTTCAATTAGTCATATGTTTCTTTCATTGAAAAATAGTATTAGATTTATTTTTTTTTATGCAGTACTTTTCTTAGGTTAATAATGTATTTTTAAGTATATTGATGAAGTTTCATAATTTTTTTCAACATATTTTAATTTTTATGAATTATTTTTCTATGCAGCAAATAAATTCATAATAAATAAAATATATTGAGAAAAATTATGAAACTTTACTGTTATGTTTGTGGATATATTAGCAATTTAAAATAAATGCTGGATAAAAAATGAAAAAGAAAAAAGCCCAACACCATTTTTCAGTCAAATAAATAAATGGCTAACTGACAAAAGAATGCAAAGTGTCACTAATCAAAATTATAGGGGTCAATATGTTATAATTAAAACTATAATAGTGTAAAGTGTAAATCAGTGATAGTTGAAAGGGTCAAATTATAAATTTCCCATAAAAAAACTAAAACAAGGAGTTAAAACTTAAAGGGAAAAGGGTGATTCTATTGGCGGATATATTGCTAGTGGCACCCACCAATTAATAATTTTTTTTTATTACTATTGTATACAAATGTAAATTTTTTATTAAGGGTAATATTAGAAAAATAAAATAAAATAAAATAAATCATATTATTTCCTGCACCTACCTTCTCCTTTCTACGTTAATAACTTTTTCATAAACTTACGTTCACAACCTTTGCCATCATGTATAACTTTTTGAAAACTAAAAAAATAGGTATTTATTGTTCAATGGACAATGAATTGGTCATGTGGGATGATTTCAACAATGAAAATGTACTTTTTTTTTTTTTTTTTAATTATGATTCACATTTTTTTTCGTTGTTTTAATTTTAAGTTCGTGCTCTTATTCAGCCGTGTGATATTGAACATCAATCAATGTTCAAATAAGGGTAATTGAACATATCACCATGTTCAGTCATCCCAACCGAACATATAAAAATGTTCAGCAGGGGGTGTTGAACATTACAAAATGTTCTCCTATTAAAAAAAACACAACAACAACAACAACATTATAAAATGTTCAGTAGGCACTAGTAGAATATTATCCTATGTTCAGCAACTGAAAGTCGAACATAGAAGAATATTTAGTTCCTCTGTGGGATGAATAGTGGTTGGGATGCTCTTTTTGTGGAGTGAAGAAAATAAGTTCCTTTTTGGATGAAAATAATATATATATATATATATATATATATATATTTGGGGGTTTTTTTGGGTATTAAGTAGGTGTAAAAAAGAAAAATTTGTTATAGGATTGATTGAGTTGGAGTTAATTTGGATATTACAGAGGGTGTAAATAGTAAAAATTATATTTTAAAATTTTATTAGTAGGTGTTGGTAGCAACCAGCAAGTGGGTGGCACTAGCATTGGGTAGCAACTCTTCCTGTGCAAAATGCCTTCTTCCTTTTGGTCTATAAAAATTGTTTTGCTTTTCTGAAATCTTCCAAATAATTTTCATAAT
>JAESVK010052561.1:4819-16158 GCA_017140935.1 Hamamelis virginiana | reverse complement strand
CCCCCCCCCCCCCAAACTATTGGACGTTTTCACATTACCCCCTATGGTTTTGTTTGCATCAATGTGTCCTTTGAACTATTAGCATTTTTCAAATTACCCTATTTTAGCAGTAAGCCATTTGTGTTTTCTCAATGAAAAATGGCATTAGGCTTTTTTCTTTTTTGGGCGAATACTGAGAAGTCCCTCTAAACTTAGAAGTTACCGAGAAGTCCAACTAAATAAAACTCGGTTCTAGGACATTACCAAATTTTATTGAAAATACCAAATTGCTCCAAAAGGATAGCTTCTAGAAGAAGTTTTTTTTTATAAGAGTGGATTTTTATTCTCACAATTTGAAGCTGCATTTGAGAGTGGGTTTTAGTAGACCGGCAACGAGAGGACTTTCGAAGTTTTCGGTGTAACATTTTGGTGACAAACTCACCGGAATATCTCACAGCTGATTGGTTTGTTGAAGCTTTTTAGCACAACATTCTGGCGACAAACTCACCATCAAATCTCTTCTCTCTCTACAAGTTTTCTTCCATTTCACTCAAAACCAAACATGACATGGGAGATAAATAGAGAGAAAAAAAATGTGTTTATAGGAGTGAGGGAGAAGCCGATCGGTTGCAGCAGTGGGCTTTTACGGTTCGCACATGGCTCCATCGATCTCTATATACTTTCAACTCGGATCTTCGTCGGCAAAGATCTCTAAAACCCACCGAAATCAAGCAACCTTTGATAGAGATGGCAGATTGAGATCAAAATCTAGCAGTCACAATCAATGGCAGATAATGAATTCGAGTTGATTTCAACACCACCGCCGATGAAGGTTCGGTGAAAGTTTGATCTTAAGCTATGCATCTCAATTTGGTGTCGCCGGATCTGTCACCGATCTCTCGTTTATTGTTCTCCCCCGGATTTGGTGCCTATTTTCTTCTTCTTTTCTTCAAATCTACCGCCAATCATAGTGAAAATACTACATAATAAATCACAATGAAAATACTGTTTCTTTTTCTTATCCCCGAATTTTCCACCAATCACAGTAAAAATACAACATAATAAATCACAGTGAAAATACTGTATATTTTGATAGTGGTCAATTTTCACTGAGTTTGAAAATTGGATTCATACCATTGAGTTTGGGAGGAAAATTGACTAAGTTTGGGTTTTTGAATTCAGAGAGAAATTTTATATATATATATATATATATATATATATATATATATATATATATATAGATAGATATTAGTGAATTCTTACAAAAATGGACTAAGTTTAAGTTTTCACCAAGTTTGAAAATTGGATTCATACCATCAAGTATGGGTTTTCACTGAGTTTGGGAGGAAAATTGACTGAGTTTAAGTTTTCACTGAGTTTGGGTTTTTCAACTCAGATAGAGATTGTAAAAAAAAAAAATTAGTGAATTATTAAAAAAATGAACATAAAATATTCAAAATTCACAGAGATTGTAAAAAAAATGCAGTGAATTAAAAAAAAAAAAAAAGGATAGTGAAAATGCAAAGAAAAAACACAGTGAAAACACATTCATGGTGTTTACACTAAATTTTACCGGCCAATGAGGTTGACCACGTGGAGCTGATCTGGGAATTTAGCTAGCATAAAAATAGGGTAATTGGTTAATAGGTAAAGCTAGTTAATTAGGAGAAACAAGGACACGTGGCAGGAGTTTAAATTGATTAGAGATTAAGTCAAAGAGGAGATAGAAGTGGGACACATGGCAAGCTATTAGAGGAGATTAAATTGAAAATTGGTTACAATTTGGATAATGGCTAAGGAGGTTCAGCCATTGTAGAAGACCACGTCCAGAGAAATAGGCCATGAATGCATAATGGGATCATGGGGAAGGCCATGATCAAGCAAGGAAGTTATTCAATGACAGTTGGAAGACCGTGGAGCTATAAAATGAAGAAGAGATGCAGCGTTCCAACCCCCAGCAACTTCAACAATCAAACTTCAAGCATCAAGTCTTGTCTTGCAATTTTTCTTTAAACTTTGTTCTAGTTTTAATTTCGTTCAGTCATTGTGTTCAATTCTGTATTTACTTTTGCATCCGACATCATTTTCGTTCAAGCATTTATCATGACTTTCGAAGGATTGGTAAGCTTATCGTTTGTAAGTATTTCAATTTCGTCAATGAAGTTCAAGTTCTTTTAGTTCAATTTATCTTACATATCTTTGCTATTATTCATTGATTGTGATTTTCTGTTTAAATCATTCACTTCAAGAACCCATAGGAAGTAGTACCCCTGACTTCCCCATAATCGCCTGATCGTAAATATAGCGACCTTCTAGGCCTTAAGATCCCCGGTCTTAAGTTTTCACTTGCTTAGATAGGTGCTTGGGGTCGTGTTCAAAACGATCTTTGGACTTTGATTAGTCCTGGCACGCCCGCGCACACACCCATCACGTGACAAGAGATTTTTAGCAGAACACCATTTTGGCACGCCCGGTGGGACCTAGATTGACCATCGTTGAATGTCACAGAGAGTTACTAGGTCGATGAGTAAAGAATCTAATCCAACCCACACTGGGGAATCGCGCACTGAGCGATCCCAAGGGGATGATGTCACTCTAGCAGACCTGATGAAGGTCATACAAGATATTCCAACTTACTTGGTACAGGCTGTAAGAGACCTCATGGTCAGCATGGAAGGACGTCAAGTTGTTCTTCAAGAGACATTGATCGACAAAATAGAAAAGATGTCAGACCAACAGCATAATCTTTGTCTTGAAATTTCAGGCTTGGTAAAGTCCAACCAGCCAACTGAGAAATCCAGAGATTTTTCTCTGAACAAGGATCAGACCGTGGAACATGAATCCGCCGGTCAGAATATCAATAATGAAAAGAATGGCTCGAAACACTTGAGCCACACTAATCAATCGATTAATATGCTTGAGGATGAGCGACCGTACGTTCCACCACCACTTAGGAATGGAGATACTGGTCAGAAAATGGCTTTAGGAGCTTCTAGTTCCGACCCAATGGCCAAATCTCTTGGCAAACAGCCAATGGGTACTCAGACACTCGGGGGGCAGGCCTCTAAGACTGGTTTTACTCAAGCCAATGTCCATGGCCTGCCATATGAAGATGATGATAGGTTTAGACCTAATTCTCAAGACTGGTATTCTCATATGCCCGGGGGGCAAAATGGGAGGCCGTCAAGTAAGACGTTTGTATCCCCGGTTTTATCTCAAGACCGACAGACTGGAGCCTGGCCTTCGGGCGATAATCCCGGCCATATTCCGGCTGATCGGAATGAATTGATGGCTTTGGTCCAGGAATGTGTAGGCCAGACAACACATAGGCGGCTGACTAGACCTTTGTATCGGAAACCTTACCCAGAATGGATTGATAGGAATAATGAGTTTCCTAGGGGCTATAAAGTGCCTGATTTTACATTATTTACTGGAGAAGGCGGCCAATCTACTGTTGAGCACATAGGCCGTTTTACTATTCAGTGTGGTGAAGCCTCGGTTAATGAGAATTTAAGACTGAGGCTTTTTGGTAATTCTTTGACCGGAGTTGCGTTTACATGGTACATTAGCCTGCCGCCTAATTTAGTCTTAAATTGGCGGCAGATGGAAGAAAAATTTCATAATCAATTCTATAGACAGGAGCCCGAGGTTACAATGGCAGACCTCTCCTTGCTCAGACAATTATCTGGCGAGCCAGCCGAGCAATACATTAGCAGATTCAAAAAGGCTAGGAATAGGTGTACCGTTTTCTTACCAGAGCCAGAGTTTGTGAAATTGGCTCAAAACGGTTTCGGCCTAGAGCTAAGGAAAAAGTTTGAAGGTATGGAGTTTGATGACTTGTTTGAGCTATCGGCACGTGCAGCCCGATATGAAAGGCTATTAAAAGAAGAAACACAGAAGTCATCCTCCACTTATGGGACATATTTTCGAGATCCCAATGTTGAGATTGATTTAGCTGAGGTAATCGGCAATAGACCTATTGTTTGTAAGTCTTTGGTCAGAAAAGATGTTGAGGTCCCGGTTGACCCAACACGAAGAAGAAATAAGATGGATACCGCTAAGAAGTTTTCATTTGATATCACAAAGGCCTCAGAGATCTTTGATCACTTATTGGCCGTGAAATTCATAAGACTATTAGATGGCCATAAACCATCCTCGCGTGATGGAGAAGATTATTGTAAATGGCATGCATCTAATAGACATGGTACTGATGATTGTGTCGTTTTTCGTCATGTACTGCAGGGTTGTATAGACCGCGGCCTTTTGAAATTCCCAGAAAAAGAAAAAGAGGCCATGGCGGTCGACATTGATCCCTTTCCTGTTGCAAAAATTGCTGTAGCTACGACTGATCTCAAATCTTTGGGGCCACAGCCTAAGAATGGAGAGACACAGGCTAGACCTTTTATTCAGAGGCCTAGGATGGGACAGCGACCGATGTTTCGTTTTGACCAACCAAACCTCCGAGGTTTCAGAGCTCAACCAGTTCAGAATTTTTGTAATCATTGCAGTCATCAAATTCAAAGGTTCCCTTGCCCACAGTTTGGCAGGCCTTCATGGCAACAAGCTAGGGCAATGGGGAGACAGCCAATGCAACAGCCAATGTTCGCACCAACGTTCAGGCCTCACTTCCAACCTTGGAGTAGATGGGAATGGAGACCAAAGCCTTCTTTTCGAGATTCCTCTATATCAACACCGGAGGTGGCTCAATCCCAAAGACTGAGAACGGTGAGACCTCCAATAACCAAACCCGGGGTTTGGACTCGGCTTCAGCATCCAAAGTTTCCAGCACCGCTGACTAGAACTCAGAAGAGACGTTTACAACGGCGGAGAGCTGAAGAGAGACATTTCTCTGACAAGGCCCAGAGTTCCAATGTCGGGAATTGTGACCAGGCTTTGAAAATCTCAATCACTGGTGATAAAAGACAAGTGCTGAAGGTTACGACCAAAAGAAGTGGTAAGAATGAAGAAACTCATGGTTTATTCTCAGTTTTGGATAGTGCAGGTGAAACAGGTACTGATGCAAAAGCGGACGGTCAGTCGGCTTGCCCAACGTCTCAGATCTTGGATTTCCTGGCCTTTCAGCATGGTGATGAGGAAATCAATGACGAACCAATTTCAACACAAGAAATCGTTTTGAAAGATGACAAGGTCGAACAGATAGACGAAGATCAGGTTTGCGGCTTCGAGGACTTGGAGGACAATTTTTGTATCCAGTTTGGTTCATTACCTCCTGTAATGGATTGTAACGTTACCATTATATTACCTGCTGTTTTCCAAGCCAAATCAAAAGAAGAAGTAAAGGAGATCGATGTTGGGGCCAAATCAGTCAAAGGGGTTTCATGCTTAATTGAAGAGGTAGAGAAAATGATGGAGACCGGAGATATCGAGAAAGTAGAAAATATCATTTTTGAGAAACCTCCAGAGGCCATGAACCAACACCTTCGGCCTTTATACGTTAATGTACATATGGATGGGAACCCAGTCTCAAGGGTTTTGATCGATAATGGAGCCGCAGTAAATATTTTGCCAAGTTCTACTTTGAAAAAACTTGGCAAAACTGAAAAAGACTTGATTCCAACAGATGTGACCGTTGCCAACTTTTCAGGCGGTGTAACAAAGACCAAAGGTGTCCTACCTGTGTCTTTGATGGTAGGTACTAAAGAATGTATGGCTGCCTTCTTTGTAGTTGATACTTCATCCTCCTACAATGCTTTATTGGGCCGCGATTGGATCCATTCCAATTGGTGCATTCCATCTTCGCTTCACCAATGTATGATTTTGTGGAATGGTAATAAGGTAGAAGTAATTTGGGCGGACCAAAAGCCGTTTGTTGCAGGCTCAAATGCTGTTGAAGCACATTTGTATGAGGAAGAGGTTGGGCCTATCAAGTTCATAGGTCGTGATAGAAATGGAAAGCCTAAGGGATTGACTACAGTAAATGAGTCATTCTCCAAGCTAGCCATTGAGAAGGTGATGCGAGAAATCTCCAGGCCTGGTAATATTCTGCCTCCTAGGCCGGAGCTAACCTACATTGTGGAAGAAGTTTAATGAATAAGTTCTTCAAGGAAGAAAGTGTGGGGAAGATTATGGCGGAACTTTCCCAGATGTTAACTGACTACGCCAAATTTGAAGGACTTTATCATGTTGCCGAGGCTGAATGTATTTTAGAAGAAGACGTGGAGGTCGGGGATTATGATAGTTATGGTATTGAAGACCTCCAACCTGCACCAGCAAATATGGAAGACCTCAAAGCGGATGTTCAAGATCCATTGCTAGAGTTCAATCTGGGTGATGAAGAAGATAAACGACCTACATTCATCAGTGACTTGCTGAATGAAGATTTCAAGAAGAAGTTGATCTTGCTTTTGAAAGAATACCGTGACTGTTTCGCATGGAGTTACCATGAGATGCCGGGCTTAGATCGAAAAGTTGTGGAACACCGATTACCAACCAAGCCGGGATTCAAACCACACAAGCAACCTCCAAGACGCATGACTCAAGAGGTGACAGACAAAATCAATGAGGAGATCAAAAGGCTTCTGAAGGCCGGGTTTATTAGACCTATAAGGTATGTGGAATGTATTTCAAATATTGTACCTGTGCTTAAAAAGAACGGTAAATTACGTGTTTGTGTCGACTTTAGAAATCTAAACTTAGCAACACCTAAAGATGAGTATCCCATGCTTGTTGCGGATGTGCTTGTAGACCGGGTTGCTAACCATAAAATACTCTCTTTTATGGATGGTCATTCGGGCTACAATCAGATCTTTATAAATGAAGATGATGTTCATAAGACCGCATTTAGATGTCCAGGGGCAATTGGCATGTTTGCTTGGATTATGATGCCCTTTGGATTACGAAATGCTGGTGCAACATACCAACAGGCAATGAACGTGATTTTTCATGATTTGATTGGAAAAATAATAGAGGTGTACATTGATGATATTGTTGTCAAATCAAAAGAGGTCGATGATCATTTGGCGGATTTAAGAAAAGCTTTTGAAAGAATGCGGAAGTACAAATTAAAAATGAATCCCGCCAAATGCGCTTTTGGTGTGAAGGCCGGGAATTTCTTGGGCTTTCTTGTACACCAAAAAGGTATTGAAATAGATAAGAACAAAGCTCGGGCAATTCGAGAGGCTAGACCTCCATCTAATAAGACCGAGTTACAAAGATTTTTGGGGCAGATTAACTTCTTACGAAGATTTATCTCTAATCTTTCGGGTAAAATCTCCATATTTACGCCGTTACTCAGATTACGGGCGTTGGAAGATTTTAGATGGGAATCAGAGCATCAAAAGGCTTTTGACTTGATAAAGGAATATCTTACCACACCACCAGTCTTGATACCGCCAGTTCCAGGCAGGAATTTGAGACTTTATATTTCTGCATCGGATAGATCCTTAGGGTCTATGTTAGCACAAGTTAATGAACATGGCCAAGAGCAGGCCGTGTATTATCTTAGCAAGACTTTAACTGATGTTGAACAAAGACATACTTTAATTGAGAAAATT
Organism: Hamamelis virginiana; assembly: GCA_017140935.1. Taxonomy (NCBI): domain Eukaryota; kingdom Viridiplantae; phylum Streptophyta; class Magnoliopsida; order Saxifragales; family Hamamelidaceae; genus Hamamelis; species Hamamelis virginiana. The sequence goes on along the minus strand of JAESVK010052561.1, from coordinate 8,665 downwards.
TGTTATTCTTTGTTTTATACTGTTGATAAATTGCCTCATTATTTTATGAACAATGTTGTGAATGTTATTTCAAAATCTGATATTGTGAAATATATGCTCTCACAACCCATCTCTAGGAGTAGAGTTGGTAGATGGGCATTGGCCATGTCTGGCTATGCCATCCGTTATATACCACAGAAGGCAGTAAAAGGCCAAGTTCTAGCAGATTTTTTGGCCGACCACCCAATGCCTATTGAGATTGATGTACAGGTAGATTTGGGGATGGTTCAAGTGGTACCATGGCAGCTCGAGTTTGACGGATCTCGCACGGATGAAAAGGCAGGGGCTGGTATTATGATTACTGCCCCTAATAATGTTAAATATGAATTTGCCTTTCAATTAGATTTCATCTGTAGTAATAATCAAGCAGAATATGAGGCCTTGATTATTGGCCTTGAAATACTGTTAGAAATGGGGGCTAGATATGTGGATATCATGGGAGATTCGCAATTAGTTTTGAACCAAATTAATGGCACATATAAGTGCCATAATTGGAATTTATTGCCATATCATTCACTAGCCATTCAATTATTGAGAAACTTTCAAGATGTGACTTTAACTCATAATCCAAGATCATTGAATAGTGAGGCAAATGATTTAGCTCAACTTGCCTCAGGTCTCAATATTGAAGAATGAGAGGTTTCTAAAACAATTTTAGTTGAGAAAAGGGCCTTACCTTCAATAAAAACGAGAGGCACAGAGGGGGAAGTGTTTAGTAATGATGTAACCCAGTCTGATTGGAGGTTTCCAATTATCAAGCGTTTAATAACTCCTAATAGGCCATGTGATAAAAAGACTAGGTATATGGCCAATCAATTTGTAATGTACTCTGGGGAGTTATTTAAGAAGACTGATGATGGATTATTATTAAAATGTATTAGCCAACAAGAATCTATGTTAGTAATGGCCGAGGTACACGAAGGAATTTGTGGGGCACATCAGGCCGGGATAAAAATGCGTTGGCTATTATGGAGACATGGATATTACTGGCCTACGGTCTTAAAAGACTGTATCAATTATGCTAAAGGCTGTATAGCTTGTCAAAAGCACGGTCAAATTCAGCATATACCTGCCACTGATTTGAATTATATTATAAAGCCTTGGCCTTTTAGAGGCTGGGCAATAGATGTGATTGGGAAAGTTTACCCACCATCTTCAGGATCACATGGGTTTATTATAGTTGCGATCGACTATTTTACTAAATGGACGGAAGCTAAACCCATGAAGGTTGTTGATCAAGAGGCCGTGATTAGGTTTATTAAAGAGCATATTGTGCATTGGTTCGGTCTACCTGAAACGATCAACACTGATAATGCTAAGTCATTCGTTGGAGATCAAGTGAAGGCATTTGCAAGAGAGTATGGGATTAAACTCACTAATTCCGCTCCTTACTATGCTCAAGCAAACGGCCAAGTAGAGGCCGCAAATAAAACTTTGAAAAGCATTTTGAGCAAAATGTTGAGTGAAAAACCTAGGACTTGGCATTTACAGCTATCCGAGGTCTTATGGGCTTACAGAACTTCATTCAAGGAGAGTATTGGAACAACTCCTTATGCCTTGACCTTTGGACATGATGCGGTGTTACCTTTAGAGGTCACTATTCCATCTTTAAGAGTGGCTTTACAAAATGATTTGTTACCCCACGAATATAATGAGGCCATGCTATTAGAGTTGGAAAATTTATCTGAAGAGAGATTAAGAGCCTTAAACAACATTGAGGTTCAAAAGAAAAAGATGGCAAAGGCCTATAACAAAAGAGTAAGATACAAGGCCTTTGCAGTTGGAGACTTTGTTTGGAAGGTTATTTTACCAATTGGGACCAAAGACCCAAGGTTGGGAAAATGGTCCCCAAATTGGGAAGGTCCTTTTGAAGTTTTAGATGTAATCCCAGGAGGGGCATATTCATTGAAGGAATTAGCTACAGAAAAAACAATTAAGTCTATCAATGGCAAATTCCTAAAGAGGTATTATCCCACTATGTGGGAGGCCATCCAAAGGGATGGCCAAAACAGCTAATTCGTGTTTATTTTTGCAGGACCGTCAGGTTTAGATGCAAAGAAGGAAAAGAGCAAGATCTTCATATTGCTACAAAAAACCCTACTTTAACGATTTCCATAAAACTCCAAACCACCAAAATACTTGTTCCTACAACATCCAAAATCCTGAAATGTTCAACAAACCAAAACACAAACAAAGTGTCCAGAATAAGACACAAACGCCCAAAATTAAAATTGTTCACATTTTTCCATCAAACCAAATTCATTTACCAACCATAAAAAACCCATCCACCATGAAAATGTCCAAAACAACCACCAAAACAGTAGCAAGAGAAGAGAGTAATGTTCAAAGAAATGAAAATCAAACCTGACGGTCAGGAGGGAGGCAAGCATCAAAAGTCTCCAGTGAAGGGAAACCTTGAGCATCAGTCCATTCTTTCATGAGTTTAAACTCAGCCAGTTTAAGGTCTTCAGATTTCTTGGCCCAAGTCTGAGCTTCAAGGCCGGTGGAACTGTATTCACGCCGCTTTGAAGAAACCTCAACCCACAACTCATTGAATCTTTTGTCAGCAGCCTCCATAGTGGTGACCTGAGAATCCCGAAATTGTCTTCTTGCCTCCACTTGGTTGTGAAGATCTTGAATTTGCTTCTGGAGGTTGGCAATTTCAGAGTCTACATCCTTGATCCCTGTCTGAGCCGCCACTTTTTGATTACGGAGGCTGAGCATGATATCTTTGTTCGCCTCGATAAAGGTTTTGGTTTGTTGGCGCTGCTCAAGAAGACCTTCCCATTTCCTCCTATCGGCCAACTTCAGTCTGAAATCCTTCACGAGATCCATAACCCGAGACATACGGAGATAAATCTCGTTCATAAAAGGTTTGTACTCGGGAACACGGCGTAGGTAATTGTAGCATTGGACAAGTTCATCGGCCATGTCTGGATCAAGATCGGGAAGGTTTGTGTTATGCAGCTCAAGGAATCTAGTCTTTTTCTCTTCAATTTCGGCCTTAGGCAGACCAGGGTCGACATCAGGAGGAAGGTCGGGTTTTGGAGGAATGGCACGTGCTTTAGGAATGGGATCATCCAAGGTGTCAAACCATGATTCGAGGTCTTCAGGGATGGGGGACTTAGGGTCAGCCATTTCTGCTTCTATGGAAAGAGACAGGAGCGGGTTTTCTTCAATTAATGCTCGAAGCTCAAAGACTGGAGTTTCTGAGTGGTCACTGGAAGTTTGGGATGAAGATTTGATGGGAGACTTTGACCGAAGCTTTTTAATGACCGGGGAATTCTCGGCCTCTTTTTCACTATGCTCAAGATAAGGTCCGCCTTCACCACTACTGGAACTATCCGAGAGATCAATGGTACCAACAGAAGGCCGAGGAGTAGTTGATCTACTGCCAACCAGACGCTGGGATCGTCGGGTAGGGGCCAAAGGACCACGAGCTGGAGATAGGTTTTCTTCAGTTTGCTTCCGCAGACTGTGAGTTGTTTTGCTGGGGATTTTCTTCTTTGAAATGCTTGGTGCTTTAGGTGCTGTTGCAGGTGGGAGTGTTCTTGATTTGAACATAAAAGAAAGCTCAGAGATGTCCGGTTTCACGTCAACCAGGCCACCTATAATATCAAATTGCAAAGAGTCATAATGCGTGATAAAAGAATACATGTAGCCATGAAAATAAGTTGGGAATAAACTTACTGTCTAGTTTCCTCCGGGCAGTGGGTTTCTCTGTTTTTCGGCCTTTTCTTTTACGGAGAATGGGAGACGAAGGAGAAACAGCAGAAAATACGGCCGATAATGACAAAGACCCAATCT
>JAESVK010052556.1:0-30867 GCA_017140935.1 Hamamelis virginiana | reverse complement strand
GGACTTGAGTGGAATCGATTTTCAAGGAACTCCATTTCCCAAGTTCATTGGTTTGATGAAACCGCTGAGGTATTTGAATCTCTCTGGCAGAGCCTTTGGTGGAATGGTTCCAATTCATCTTGGAAATCTCACCAACTTGCGTGTTCTTGACATAACCGGCATTTACCTTGGCGGGGCATTTAATTTGATGCAGGTACTCAACAGGCTTCCTTCTCTATTAGTGTTATGTTTGCCATTGTGTGGACTTAATAACACTCATCTTTCTCAAGCTTACGTTAATTCTACATTTCTTTCTACTGTTCAATACCTAGATCTTAGTTTTAACTCATTTGAAGGCCCAATTCCTCATGTTCTTCAAAATACGACTTCTCTGAGAGTCCTTGATCTATCGGCTAACTCTTTCAATTCTTCAATTCCACTTTGGTTGGGTAATTTTAAGAGCCTTGTACTTCTTGATCTTGGATATAACTCATTTGAAGGCTCATTTCCACATGTGCTTCAAAATATGACTTCTCTGAGAGTCCTTGATCTATCGGCTAACTCTTTCAATTCTTCAATTCCACTCTGGTTGGGTAATTTTAAGAGCCTTGTACATCTTTATCTTGGATCCAATGAGTTCAATAGCATTGAAGGCGGATCATCGACCATCTTATGGAATTGTTGTCACTTGAAATCATTAGAACTCCATTATAATAGTTACCTACTACGTGGAGAGTCATTAGAAGCTTATCACAATTTATCCGGATGCATTAGCTACGATTTGGAGGCACTGACTTTGAGCCATACGGGATTAACCGGTTTTTTGCACGATTCGTTACGAAAGCTAAAGAAATTAAAACACCTTGATCTTCAGTCGAATTCACTCTATGGCCCAATTCCAGCATGGCTTGGAAGAATGTCAACCTTGAGAGAACTTGATCTTTCTCATAATAAGTTGAATGGGAGCATTCCAGATTCTCTTGGACAACTTATAAACCTCAAGAGCTTAGATATCTCTTCAAATTCCTTGGAAGGTGTAGTTTCTGAAGTTCACTTTGCTAACCTCTCAAGGTTGGAGGAGTTAATTATTGGTTTTAACCATTTGGCTTTCAAGGCAAAATCTGATTGGCTACCTTCTTTTCAACTTAAACACATCAAAATGGAGTCTTGCGAAATTGGGACTGAATTTCCAAAGTGGCTTCAAACACAAAGGGAAGCCATAGAGTTGGTTCTGTCCAATGCCAGCATCTCAGGACCTTTGTCGAAATGGTTTAAGAATTCCCATCTTGTTACCTTGGATCTCTCCCACAACCAAATTAGTGGACGCCTTCCACAAAATATTGGTGATGTCATGCCTGCATTGGAAAGTTTATAGGGCTTTTTCCCAAAATGAACCTATGTTTTCAATAAATTACTATTATAAACCCATGTGTTGAGGAATGACAAAACTAAACCTCCGTACACTTTTTTGGACACTTATACCCTTCTAACGGTAATATTTTCAAAAAAATTTCAAAAATTTTCATGTAATACCCAAAATTACACATAATACCCAATTTTATTAAGAATACCCAATACCCATTTTTATATAGAATACCTATATTTCTACAGGATACCCAACATTTGCTTTACATAGAATACTCATTTTTGTGAAGAATACCCAATGAAATGATGACCTTCCGTACAAGTCAAACATCAACTTTTTCAAATCAAATCAACAACAGACATGTCCCATCAAACTTTTTCCACTTTAACGGAATACCCAAAATTACACAGAATACCCAATTTTCAAATTTTAATGAATAATACCCATAATTCTAAAGAATACCCAAAAAATAAAGAAGAATACCCAATACCCATATTTTAACGGAATACCCATTTTTGTGAAGAATACCCAATTTTCAATTTTTAATCATATTTTATTCATCCCTTACATGTCAAATCAAATCTTTAAAATATCTTCCACATGTCAAATCAAATTTTTAAAATATCTTCCCATTCCTTACGTTCTATAGGATACCCATATTTGTATAGGATACCCAAATTTCGATTTTACACAGAATACCCAAAAAAATAAAGAAGAATACCCAATATCCAAACTTTAACAGAATACCCATTTTTATGAAGAATACCCAATTTTCTATTTTTATTCATATCTGAGATGTCAAATCAAATCTTTACAAAATCGTCCACATATCAAATCAAATCTTTAAAATATCCTAATTGGTAAATACGTTATATAGGATACCCATATTTTTACAGGATACCCAAATTTCTATTTTACATAGAATACCCAAAAAATAAAGAAGAATACCCAATATCAATACTTTGCCGGAATACCCATTTCTTTGAAGAATACCCAATTTTCTAAAAGTTGTGTCAGCTTTTTAGCCATACTGTTGACATATTTATTTTTCAAATTTTTTCTTATTTTTGAGAAATTCAAATGTAAAAGTGCTTACTTTAGCTTTCTTTGTATCTTTGTATTTGGAACCATGCCATTCGAATGAATGTCATAGCTACTTGGGTGCATACATGAGGTAAAAGAGAAGATCACATTCTCCTCCCCCAACATCAGGTATATCCATGACTATTTTTGACTCTTGAATCTTCTTTTTGAAGTATGGTTTCCCAATGTCTAAGTATGTTACAATCATGTATAGATTATGCTTTCCCTAAGTAGTTATGTTGGATTTATTGCAACTTTATGTTTAATATTTTCTTATTAGAAATATGCAATCCCATTACCAAATTTTGGGAATTAAACTTTTAAATATAATCATGTTTGGATGCCATAACAAATAATAGGTATGTTGGATTCTTTGCAACAGTAGGTTTCATATATTCCAATTTATGTATTATACCTTAGGTGTCGATTGCCTCGCAATAATGCATTTCCAATTGAGATTAAGCAATCCAAATGGTTATTTTTCGATACATATTAATAGCTTTTTATCGGTGTTTTTTCTTATGTTCAATGTTTTCAATCTTGTAGAAATTTTGTGCAATTGGGGTGAAATTAGTGCAATTGTTGGGAGCTGCAAAGTAAGGGAAAAAAACTTAAATTGATGAAAGTTTTGAAACAAGTTGAGAGGTGATTCAAGATGCAAAAGAGGAGCAGAGCACAAGCTTTATCGATAATGGTCTCTACCATTATCGGTAGAGAAGTCAATCCAAATCAAAATAAACTTCAGCAATTCCAGAATGCATGTATTACTGATAATGGAGCTTCCCATTATCGGTAATGGTGGTGTAATTCAAGCAGCAGAGTTCAATCACTTACCGGAGACAGGCATTACCGATAGAGAATTTCACATTATCGGTAATGGGCAAGAAATTCCAGTTAAAGAAAAGCAGCAACATTTCATTATCAATGGAGCAATTTCTATTATCGGTAGTGTGATCATCAGCCAGCAACCATTCACATTGATTCTGAGGGAGAATCTCTTTGAAAATTCTATATTCTAAGTGAATTAGCTATAACTTGTAATCATTATAGAGCCGATGATTCGAGTTCAATTAAATCCTATTGTGTGGAAGAAAAAAAGTCTTAGATTTTATCGGTCACCAAAGCTCAAAAAGTTGTCCCTACCTTGTGCAATAATAATAATTAATATAGGATTTTCAAGGGCAATTCAATCTGAAATTGGAGAGGGAATTGCATGGATGCTAATGTATAGGACCTTTTGGATTATAGCAATATATCATCAAGGAGATTGGCATAGACTGCAAGTATTTATAACTTTTGCTATGACCATATGTTCAAGATTTTGATAATATATGGTTATTTTATCAATATATTTATGTTTTTCTTCGGTCTGTCTAGCTTTCAAAGGTTGGCAATGGCATTCATATTAAATGTTTGGCTGCAACCTTCTAGTAATGCTTAATTCTACATGTACCAAAAGAGAACAATTTTTCAGGCATTGATTTATTAAACATTTACCTGTCTCTGGATGTTTGTGGCCTTGTGGGTATATTTTCAACAAGCAAAAACAAACCAAATCTTGGACTATTTACTCTCTTCTACTTGCTGTCATTTCTCAAATTTGGGATGCATGTAATGTTAGGTGTTATGGGTCAATTACTACAGAAATTGATTCTATAAATGCTGCTAAAAATCAGAGAATTGGTAACACCCTAACTGGTTTTAAGTTTTCGGGTACTTGGATCGATCTTCTATCGCCCTTAATCATGCTAAATTTTTCAGTTTTATTCCAAACAGATGTCTCTAGGAAATAGCTCAATCCTCCAAGATTTTTTACCTTCATCACAAATATAACAAAGGTATCATGTTTGCATCTGAAAATTCATTCCCTGCAGTTTTCATGATCAGTTGATATTGGGCTTCGATAATTTCTTAGCAGTAAACAAATTAAAATGCCATCCTAGTAACTAGCTTAGGCTATGATTGAATTAGTTTTGCCTAAAATCACTTTTGGAACAAAATACCACTCAATCTAAAGAGATGGGTGATAATCACTTGAAGACAATTTGAGGGTTAATAGGATAGTTGGTTAAATCTGGACCCACGAGTTTTTTACCATAATCACTTCGAGTATGAAAATTAGATATGTGAATAGATGGTTTGGATGTAACTAGTTCTAAAATGACTTGTGGGGAGATAGTTCTCCAAAAGTGATTTTAGGAAAAGCTAATCCAAACAGAGACTTAAAGTGGTTAAGAAATTCATTTGTGGGTAAATTGATATTGTACGCTATCATTTTGCAAACTCAATCCATTCTTATTGAGATAAATGTTCACACACCAGACACCATTAATTGAAACTAGTGTTGAAACTGCATTAAATTAAGCATTACATCTATGACATTTTTTTTTTGCTCAAGTTGTCAACATATAAGGCTCAAAGTACTCATTCTTCTTTTTTCACACGCGTACGGCATTATCAGAGCAGGGTGGCAACTCCATGGAGCTAGCTAAGCACTAGCTACTTTTCCTAGGACATTGTTTTCAATGAAACCAACACAGCCTATATGTATTTAACTGACATTACAAGATTTCTTCGGCTCAATTTGGATTGGTAACCCCTCATTGAAAACTGGCATTAGATCTCTACTGAAAGAATTATCCTTGCAACAGGGCTTCCATGTGAATCTGGCATGGTCACCAAATAATGAATTGTAGCTAATGTTTCAATTCTAGAAAACTCATTCCCAGGACACATCCTTGGTCCTCCTCCAAATGCCACAAAACTATATGGTGGTGCTGATGCTTGTTTCTCAAAGCGCGACGGATCAAACTTTGATGGATTTGGGAAGATTTTCTCATCCATGGGCATCATGCATGCCGCCCAGACTACGTAAATATTTCGAGAACATGCCTGTCATGAGTTCTTAATCTTAGAACCTATTTGGATAAGCTTCTATTTTCTGTTTTTTTGCTTTTAAAAGTGACTCAAAAGCAAAAAAAAAAAAAAAATAAAATAGAAGCTCATTCAAACGGGACTTAAATATCAAACAACAAAAGATTAGAGGATTTTATTCTATCATACTTGCCACCCTTTTGGAGTCAGGTATCCTCCATATTCAATATCTTTAAGAGTCCTCCTGAAGGAACAAAATACTAGAGGGGTCATCCTAAGAGTCTCCATCACTATTCTCCATGTGTACTTCATTTTGGCTAGGCTAGGTCATCCCATGTGAGAGGCTCCCCTGAAGACTTGCTCTTAGCTATTTCCTCTTGTTCTGCAATCTCAAATCAAATGATCGATTACTCAACAGTATTCCAATATTTATGTCATTTGGATTTTTAACACAACATGCAGTTAGGTAAAAAGGAAGAAGATTACTGTCTTCAACTTGAGAAAAAACTCGATCTATAATCCAATGGGATTTCCTTGAATCCACAATGAAATAAGAGAAAACTTCGCAATATTATTAATTAATCATGGTAAGGTAAAGTGGTTATGCCCTTCTAATACAATCCTTTATATGGAGGAAAATCTGACATTCATATTAGAACAAATAATTATAACTCAAAATAAGAAAGTAAGATCAGCAAGCCTAAAATGAACAGAGTAAAAAGCTTTCAAGTGAACTTATTAGATGATCAGTGATGGGCCAAATCCTTAAGTTTGATAAAGGAATACCATTTAGATCTAAAGCACATTCTCCTAAGAGAAAGTCATCTTAGATAAAGTCGACAATATCAACTTTTGTGCATATATAGAAGATTAAAAAAGAAAAAAAAAGTGATAAGGTCTACCTCATCTTCAGCATATCCCAAAGCTTCCAGTTCAGTCAATAATTCTCTTGATCTTTCAAACAAGCCTCTTCTAACATATACCTTTAATTAAGTCATCAAAATAACCTGCAATACATGTATGTTAGGCAAGCAATACTTGGCTGGGGTATCACAATTTGTGAGGCTACTTTTTAAGAGATGTCCTACCTTTTATATGATAAAAAAAAAGGTAACCATTTTAAGAAGTTTGGGAAATGTTAAATTCCTAGGAAATCAAGATGCTAACCCACTAACATCTAAACATTGCTCAGCCGAAAAAAAAGAGAACCAAGTATTCCTCCCCCTTCATCAAAAACCATTACCAGTGAACTACAGTAGTTAAAAATAATTTTTTTTTGAAAAAATTGTCGTTTATGGAAATAAAATCTTTTAATAGTGTCTTATATACCATTTGAACAGCTAAGTTGGTTAGCAAAATGTTTTCTTGCAAGTGCTCATCTTAAGAGCACAAGGATATTAAAATATTGGATTTGTTTCAAATGTTGTAAAACCGTTCGATTTCATTAAGCCATCCAAAAACTCCCTAAAACCATGAACAGGGAAAGAAAACATAGCTGGCCAGCAACCAGAGCACTAGTTCCCTTTTATAAGGTTAAAAGAATATAGGAATTGCAAAAGAAAATTCAAAATCTGAACCCACTCACCATAACTACACCATTGTGAACTTCTCAGCAACCTTTCACTTGGGCACTAGTTCACTTTCATAGACACATTTCATGTTCCAAATAAATAAATAAATTTACGATGTTAGATTAAAAGGGAAAACCACTTACCATAGTTTTGGTGCACCCTTGTGAACTTGTAAATGGCTTTTATTAAAGAACCATATTACACGGACTTCAAAGGTCCCATAGGCCAGTAACACAATTGATAAGCGAAAACTCAGTCCAAATAAAGCAAATCTGGGCAACATGAAGCAGAGAACTTCCTCAACTCTACAATCCCCTAATTAAAAAGAAGTATGAGGAATCAAAGTCAACTTTTGCAAATTTATTGATCAAGGTTAAAAAAAAAAAAAGAGAGAGAAATTACAGTTTCCGTAGTTAGTTTATCCATAGTCTCACACATATGAGATAGCTTTAAATTTAAATAGTTCAAGTCAAGCCTTCATTCAGGTTTTTCATAGTCTACTTCCACCATTCCATACATACAAAGTGTGCCCTTTCAAAATTCACATACAAGCTTAATTATAAGCAAAAGAGTACAAGAGAAACTAAGTAAATCAGCCGATCATTTTTTACTTTGATTGCCTCAATCTTCAATATGAGTAAGAAAACTTCTCCCCTTGAGAAGATTCCCCAAACATTACCTGAGTGAAAAGGGTGCAAGGTTAGGTAAGAACTCTGGCATCACTGCCAAAATTCCACTAACATAAAAGTAAACTACAAATTATATTAATAATAGTTTATAATTTAAAATCAAAACAAACAATACGGATTATTAATAATAGTTTATAACATTATTTATTAAAATCATAACAAACAATACGGAATATTTTTCTTAAAAATATGTGTGAGGTAGCCAAATAATGAAAAATTTAATTAGTACAAAAAGTAGCTAGAAACAAGTTAAGCCAAGACAAGTACTCCAAATTGCTAATGAAGAAAGCCTAAATATAGCTTTGAATCAGACCAGAAGTCAACTACATTATAAATTAACAAGAATGATAATCCAATTGCAGTTGACCCTCCAAATTGTTGCAGAAACATTAGCCCAGCACCAACCTAAACCAATATGAATTATCCATATACAATTCATGATATATTGATATATAAACATGCCATATGCTTATTTTGAATAATTTATAAGTATGAAGCTTCACAAATGACCTTTGGTAATGAAGAGATGGATAGCTTTAGCTTGTCCCATGTCTCACCTTCCACAATAAGACTATATATCTTTTGAGTATGCTCGAGCTGCTTGTTTATCTATCACCACATAAAAGATAGATAATTTTCAAAAAAAAAAAAAAAACACTCATTACATAGAATCCTCGAGATATTCAAGAAACTAGAATTGAGGACAGTGGTGATAGACAAGCTATCAAAATGAGAGCATAAACTAATGGGATAGACTTGTAACTTACAAAAAAGGTGGGGAAAGAACAAACTCCTCACTCGAGGGTAATATACAAGAAAGAAAAAAAAAAAAAAAAGGTCATACCCCATGGCATTGAACTAAAATCAAGCCATACGACAGCAATACAAAAGATCCAGAAACAGGACTCTAATATTGTTGACCAAAACCCCCACAAAAGAAATAATGCCTTAAGGAGGATCTCTTTAAGAGCCCCAAGGTTACACTCTACTCCTTCAAAAAATTTCATGTTTCTCTCATTCCATGCGGCCAAGAGGAACAAAATTCCACATATAATCTTTCTTCTATCCCCACCCCAGAAGGACTGCCCTTTAAAAAGCTCCAGCACAGTTTTTGGAAGCACCCAATTAATTCTCAACAGCGAAAAAACAGAATACCACAGTCCTCTCACAAAAGAGCAATCAATAAAGATATGATCAATCAATTCCTTATCACATTTGCAAAGAACGCACTGGTAAGGCGGGTACCACCCTTTACTAACCAAATTATCTACAGTGAGACACTTATACTTCACAATCGTCCTGCGAAAAAAGACACTTTAGAAGGACCTTTTGAGCCCCACACCAACTTGGATGGAAAGAGATATTTGAAGAATTATAGTCCAGACTCAAGTGAAAGAGTACTTCAATTCATTTTAATTGTACCTCATCTAAGTTCTCATTCACCAGATTTGAAGCATCTTGGTCAGTATCCTTTTATTGAATTAATAAAGGGGAAAAATTTCATCATTGAAAAACTGCACCATAGATAACCAACTTTTGTCATTTCCAAGTCATTATAATTTTTCCAGATCTCAAAGCTTAATTGGAAATCAACCATTCCTATGAGTCCAGATTCTACATATCAAGTGGAGGAAATTAGCATACAATTGACACTTTTTCTTGTTATACATCTAATGATAATAAAGTTTCTTTGATATGCAAATAACCAAATTAACAAATGCCTAAAACAGACAGGAATATATCAGTTAAGGCATTTGTGACTTGAATTATAAGACGGTTAGTAGTAATTCTCCTATTGTTTAAAAGAAAAGTCAATTAGCCTACCATTGTATATAATTAGTAAGCAATAACCTATTGAGATGCAAACATTAATCTCAATTAGAATAAATATGACCACCTAGGCACAAATCTTATCATGTGAGCTAGAGCAAAAGCTGGGAAAGTTAATCGAAGCTGTTACAAAGAATACATACCAGTTGTGAGGTTATCCCAGTCATTTACTTTGATCCATTCTCGACTGGTTGAATCAATCTGCAAAAAATGAAGTTGAAAGATGGTTATTGAATATTTTTTTCCCCAGCATATTTAAAGCTGCCATCTCATAAGATATTAATAGGTCAAATAATAGAAGCTAAAGAGATTAACTTTTTCTGTCCAGATATCTCCTTTAAATGCTAATTAGCTGGGTACTAGCTTCCAGTGGAGATGGTTGAAAATCTTTAGTGAGTTAACCAAATTTCAAACAATTGGCTAATATATTTTCTAATTAAAAAAATACCCACAAGGTCATGTAATTGAATATGATGGACATGTGTTGATCCTTTATAAAGCATCACGTAAAGGGAACAACCGAACAAATAAGAAAACAACTTTAAAAAAAAAAATAAATAAATAAATAAGAGAAGAGAAGAACTACCTCTTTAAGAGTGTAATCTTGCATAGTTCAACAACTCTAAGTTCGCTGACTCTGTTTGAAACAATTGCCACACTCATCTAGTCATAAGCCATTTGCAATGGAACCATTGACAACAAGAATAATAAAATTGATGGGGGATATTAAATGCAGATGCATTTAAGATTTTCAAAATAAAGAACCATTGTTTCATGTGTAAAATCTAGTTTTCAAATTATATATATATTTTTTTTTGGGTTGTGCAGGGGGATCCAAAGAAAATTCTTAATTGTGCTGGGCATCTTTACGTACATATTCACACGCAACAGAGAAGGACCATGGAAGGGACCCCAGGGTTTCTTAGAGAGAATCTCCGGTCTCCGGTGCCCTTTCTATATAGAAAAGCAAAGTTTGACAAATTATAATTGGCATAAAAATAAATAAATAAATAAAATAAAATAAAAACCCACAAAATCTATCTAGAAGTGATAGAAAGAAATCCATACAACATGATAAGCATATAAAATCTTTGACCCACTCAAACTAATTCACACAGCAAGAACCTATAAGCAGTATAATGATAAACTAATTACAAGCCACAAAAGTAACACCAAAAATCTTGCTCAAAGTTGGTGAAAGCCACTAGTAGTATACATGCCTTTATCACTGTGGGAAAAAGTTAATCTAAGGGCAATACTTCATGCCCAACAAATTTCAAAAAATGAACAGTAAATAAAAATATATATACATGCAAAAGCAGTTCCACCATTAGTAACAGAGAAAGAAAATGGAAGGGACCTAAATGTGCACTGTTAGAGCACCTCTAAAATGGCTTCAGGTGAGAACGATGGTGGAAGGAAGGAGAAAGGTCTCACCTTTACTCAATATAGCGTCGGAAGGAGAAAGGTCTCGCCTTTACACTCAATCTACCGTCGGGAACGATGGTGGATGGATGGAGGGGGTCTCGCCTTTGCTCCTGTCAGCGCCGAGAACGGTATAGCGAGAGAGAGAGAGCGCGCCGGGAACGGTATAGTCTTCACAGTCTTCTATTTATGGCAGCATCGACGGTGACGGCGGAGCAAGTACCAGAGATATTCCCATGGCTCAAAACCCAACCTTCAGCTACAGAGTACCACCCACCCAACCCTAGCTGAATTCCAAGATCCTATCGCCACCCACATGCAACCGGACTCTCACTGCTCGAGCCGCGTGCTCCGGTCCAAGGTCTCACCTTTACTCGGCAGCAGCAGTTAGGGTTCTGCCTTCGCAAACCTCGGCCGGTTCAATCTCCGGTGTGCAGATCGGCGAGGCCTGGATCGCCGTTTGTTTTGGTGAGGTCGAAGGATTGGCGGGGCTGTGAGAGAGAGAGAGAGAGAGAGACCGAGTTGGGCAATTGGCGGGATAGTTGCATCCCCTAAAAGTATATTGGGATATTTTTTTTACATAAATCTTATTTAAGAAAAAAAATATATATCAAAATAAATATATATATATATATATATATAATTCACAATTATCATTGATTTGACTGTGGCAGATTTGTAATGATGGAATCTAAAAAGTTTGATTTGACATCATTTAATGTGTGATTGGGTATTCTTAGTAAAATTGGGTATTCTATATAAAATTGGGTATTGGGTATTCTTCATAAAATTGGGTATTCTATATAAAATTGGGTATTTGACCGTTGGAGGCTGCTGGAAGGGTATTATGGTCCAAAAAAATTAGTTTTGTCATTTCCAAACATATGGGTTTATGGAGGTAATTTATTGAAAATATAGGTTCATTTTGGGAAAAAACCCAAGTTTATATCTTGCTGACAACCTTATAAATGGTACGATACCAAGCTCATTGTGCAAAATTGAAACTTTGCGTGATCTAGATCTCTCAAAAAATAGGTTATCTGGGAACATTCCTAATTGTTGGAGTGTTTATCAAGATTTGTGGTTGATTAATCTATCATCCAACAAGCTAACTGGTGCAATTCCAAGCTCAATTGGGCATCTTTATAAGCTGACGTTTTTGCACTTGAACAACAATAGTCTTACTGGAGAGCTTCCTTTGGAATTGAAAAATTGCACAGTATTGGAACTTCTGGATCTAGGAGAGAATGGATTCTATGGAAATATACCTAATTGGATCGACGGTAGGCTAGAGTCATTGCAAATTTTGAGGCTACGAAAGAATATGTTCAATGGTAGTATTCCTTCACAAATATGCAACCTCACTAGCCTTCAAATTTTGGACCTTGAAGGAAATATTCTTACAGGAACCATCCCTCATTGTTTGGGCAATCTCAGTGGCATGTTTCTAAACAGAGCATTAGACAATCCTTGGTTAGATTGGGATGATGAGATTGCTATGGTGGTCATAAAAGGAAGAGAGCTTGAATTTATATCAATACTGCAATTTGTAGTAAACATGGACCTTTAATGTAATAACTTGATCGGCACGATACCTGAACAGCTGACGCACCTTTCTGGATTGCTTGGTTTGAATTTGTCGCATAATCATTTGAGAGGAAGCATCCCTAAGAATATAGGGAACTTGACGTCATTGGAATCACTTGATTTCTCTACAAATCAACTTTCTGGCTTGATTCCACAGAGCATGTCAGCTTTAACTTTTCTTAGCCACTTGAACTTGTCCTGCAACAACTTCTCTGGACCAATTCCAATAGGCAATCAGCTCCAAACTCTTAATGATTCATCCATTTATGCTGGCAACCTTGAACTCTGTGGAGGTCCACTACCAAAGAAATGCCCAGGTGACGAGCCGCCTGGCGTTATAATTCCCAATGGTTATGAAGATGACAACAGAGAAGATAAGTTTGAGAAAGTATGGTTTTACATCACTGTAATGCTAGGCTACATGACTGGGTTATGGGGAGTTGTTGGGGTTTTACTGTTCAAGAGGAGTTGGAGACATGCACTCTTCTGGTTTGTCGATGAAATTTATGACTGGATATTTGTGGCTGTAGCAGTGAAGGCAGCTAGGCTGAAGAAGAAGATGAAGAGAAACCATAATGCTGATTGAAAGAAAAATGCTTATTAAGTTGCAGGTATGTGTGTAGCAGTAACTGTATGTGTGCTCTCTCTCTCTCTCATCATGTTGAGGACTTTTTCTAAGTAGTTGCTTTTCTTCTCATTTAGAAGCCAGCAGTTAAATTCTGTTTTGTATGCCTTATGCTTAATAAAGTTATGATGAATTCTCGTTTGAATGAAAAACAGAGGAGCTGCATGCCTTATTTTGAGTGTATTTGTTTCTTATACTGATTGTACAGCTTTAATTGATAGAGCCAAATGTGCTTCTTCATCACAATGAGGAGAAAATAAAATAAAGCCCACCATTAATCGTCCCAGCTAAGAGAGAGAGAGATTTTCAGAAATTGGAAATAAAATAAGATTTGAGAGTTCTTGATCTCTTAAAAAATATATTATTGGGAAATCTAAAAATTGGAGTGATTTTCAGGAATTGGAAATTTTATTCTTGTCATCCAATTGTCCATCAGGTATTTTTCCAAGCATTATTTAACATTTAACTTTGCCGATATCAACTGTATTTGAATGACAATAGTCTACACAGAGTATGGGATTTGAATTCTCGTTATACAGTTAGATATTAGAGACTACTGATATTGGGTAGAGCATATCCTCTGTTTTCACCAGAATGTGTGTGTGTGTGTGAGAGAGAGAGAGAGAGAGAGAGAGAGATTAGTAAATGGGTTACAAAACATTTCCTCTTACATATAGTTGCAGAGTTGCAAAGTGTTAATAGCTCTCCAGTTTTGTAATTTACTTGATAGGCAGTATCCTGTTTGCAGCATAGGATGGTTGGTTTGATATCTTCATTCTTTAGATATCTCAAAATGTAATTGCAATGATTAAGTTCAAGATGTTTGACCTCTTAAATACTAATAATTGATTCATTTATTTCATGGATTCTTTTCTATTAATATTAGGGAAATTTCCATGAATAATCCTAAGTTTCCGAAATATTACGCCTACGAATCCGATCCAAAACTAATTACGCAATATTTTTTTAGGACATAAATACCCTTCACTCATATGGGTATTTACAATTTGACCATTGAAAATTTTTGTACGGATGAATTAAAAAAAAAAATCGAAGAGTCACCAATAATCAACACAATCCTCAATTTTGAATATAATCCCCAATCCCCAATATTACAAATGATCACCAGAATTACAAATAATCACCAATCCCCAATATTACTAAGAATACCTAATAGAGTAAACAAGATTTGATTGATTTGATGTTCTTGGAAAGCGCAAACTGAATGAATGACATGCATGATGTTGACGTAACATAAAGTAGATTGGAGATTCTTAACAATATTAGTGATTATTAGATAAATTGGGGATTGGGGATTCTGTTTATTTTTGGGGATTATACATAAAATTGGGGATTCTGTACAAAAAAATCGGGGGGACATTGAATGACCCGCATTAAATGCTGACGTGACATAAAGTGGATTGGAGATTCTTAACAATATTGGTGATTATTAGATAAATTGGGGATTGGACATTTTGTTTATTTTTGGGGATTATACATAAAATTGGGGATCCTGTACAGAAATTCGGGAGACATTGAATGACTAGCATTAAATGTTGACGTGACATAAAGTGGATTGAGGATTCTTAACAATATTTGTGATTATTAGATAAATTGGGGATTGGAGATTCTGTTTATTTTTGGAGATTATACATAAAATTGGTGATTCTGTACAAATTGGTCAAACTTCAATTGTAAGGGTAATTTCGTCCAAAAAACCAGTAATAGGTGTATATCCATAATATGTTTTGGATCGGATTCGTAGGCGTAATATTTTGGAAACATAGGATTATTCATGGAAATTGCCCTCAATATATTATCCATCAAGGGACAATAAATTACAAAGAAATTGAACAGCAAATTTCTATATATACAGTTGCACAATTTCTATAAAATTGAGCCATGGTTCATGGGCTTGTCACTTTGGAAGTTGGAACCCTTCACAATGGATTCCTCCCTGAACTTTCTTCTCTAATCCTTCTTTGCCTCTTTGGGACAAGCCATTTTCTAATAGTTTTTTTTTCATCAATATATAAAATTTTATTGAAAGAAGACACAAAGTCAAACTACAACAACTCAACCTCCAAAAGTGGTTGGATCCAATCTGGAGGATGATCCTTCCAAGAAAGGGACAACAAATGATTCAAAGCAAATTTTGAAATAGAGTCCGCTACCTTATTACGAGAATGAGATACAAAAACCAGCTCAACCTCATAGAAAGCTTCCAAAAGGCTTCGACAATCATCCACAAGGACTGCAATATAAAGCCTCGAAGCGAATTTACCTTGCACACACTCATAAACCACCTCCGCATCACCTTCAACAATCAAAGAACTAAACCCCAACGCTAAAGCAGATCGCAATCCTTCTCGGAGCGCATACGCCTCAACCACAAAAGCATTTGGCACGCTCACCATGTGGATTGCAGTTCCAGCTAAACACAAACCTTTCTCATTTCTAAAAATTATATCAATACCTCCAGCACCTGAATTCTTCTTTCACGCCCCATCAATATTCAGTTTCACAAAAGGAAGACACGGCGGTTCCCACCCAATAATAGTAGTCGGTTCAACCCGTAATGGGAAGCGGTACCTTCTTCACTATCAGACCTTCTACCAGAGTCATTATAAATCAAAGCAAATTCAACAGCATCCTTATTAGCTTTATTACTTACCTCTAAAGGAGACCAATGTTTCCCTGAAAAAATAATAGCGCTCCGAGCCTTCCAAATTTGCCAAAGAAAAAATGCCGCAAGACACTCACAAGTATCCTTCTCCGCTGCATTTTTCCATCTATCTATAAACCGATGCCAAACTTCAAAGAACGAGAACCCTGTCAGTTGCGTAACATCCACACGTAACGGACTACACAACCAAACCAAATGAGAAAATGGGCACCAAAATAATCTATGAAAAATAGATTCACACTGATGCAAACAAACATAACACACACCATCACAATCTTGAATCTTTCTACAAAGAAGAAACTCCCCCACTGGTAGTGAATTATAAGCACATTTCCACACACAAAAATTTATCTTACCCGGAATTGAAAGTCTCCACAACCCGGACCAAAGTCGTTTGAACTCCCCCGCCGTGCTGCTCTCTCCAAATTCCTTATGTTGAACAGCAACATGGTACCCTGTCTTAACTGTGTAATGACCATTTTTCTGAAAATGCCACACCAAGACATCCATAATCCCCCTCCAATAAAGGATAGAATGCACATCTTAATCAAATAAAAGCTCATTGAGTTTCTGCTCATCCCAACAACGCCTATCAAAATCAATAAGATTAGACACCTTCATATCCAAATTGATGTCCACTGGGTCCAACCTTCATTGCACCGAAGTCTGAGATTGAGAAGGAATCCAATTATGCCTCCAAATATTAATAGACTGCCCATTACCAACCCTCCACTGCAATCCTAGGTTTAAAATTTCTCTACCAGCCACGATACTTCGCCAACCCCAAGATGCTTTAGAGCTCACCTTAGCTTCCAAGAAATCTCCATCAGAAAAATAACGGCTTTTATAAACTTGAGACAACAAGGAATTAAGATTTTGAAGGATTTTCCAGATTTGTTTAGCAAGTAATGCCAAATTAAACTTCTCAAGATTCCTAAACCCAATTCTGCCAAATTCCTTGCCTTTGGTCAATTTTGCCCAACTAATCCAGTGAATCGGACGATTATCCCCATTATGATTCCACCAAAAGTTAGCAAGCATACCCATAATTTCTTTGCACAGAGTAACAGGAAGTTTAAAACACGACATAGCATAATTCGGCATGGCCAAAGCAACTACCTTTAGAAGAACTTCTTTACCAGCATGGGATAACAACTTAGCTTGCCAACCATTGATTTTTCTACCAACTCTATCACAAATATACCCAAATAGATGCCGTTTATTTTGCCCGACTACCGCTGTTAAACCAAGGTAATTCTCTTGCCCACCCAATCTTCCAATACCCAATAAACTAGCCAATTCAACCCGCACTGGTTCCGGAGTAATCTTACTAAAGAAGACTGATGATTTCTCAAAAATCACACTTTGACCCGAAGCTGCTTTATAAAGATCCAAAATAATCTTTATATTACGACACCCAGAAGCATTAGCCTTATAAAAAAATAACGAATTATCGGCAAATAAAAGATGACTGATCACTGGCCCAGAAGCTCATACTTTTTACCCACAAATTTTACCATCCCTCGAAAAATTATCAACAAAGCAGACAGCCCTTCTGCACAGAGGATAAATAAATAAGGTAAAAGGGGGTCACCTTGCCTCAGACCTCTGGAAGGATTAACAAACCCAGTCTTCTCACCATTAATCAGAAAGGAGTAAGAGACAGTTCTGACACATTCCATAATCCAAGCAATCCAGCAGTCATCAAAACCTAACCTGTGAAGCATCCCTTTTAAAAAACTCCATTCCATACAATCATATGCTTTACTCATATCAAGCTTGATAGCCATGTCAAAATTGCGTCCTTTTTTTCATGTCTTCAACATGTGCATTAATTTATGAGCTATAAGAATATTATCAGTGATAACTCTTCCGGGAATAAAAGCACTCTAAGTCTCACTAATAATATTCGAAAGCACAGAACTCAAACGCTTGGATAAAACTTTCGCAACCACTTTGTACAGGACATTACAGAGGCTTATAGGACAAAACTGACTCATACGAACTGGATTATGGACCTTAAGGATTAATGTTGTCAAAGTAGCATTCATATCAATAGGAAAATACCCACCGGTGAAAAAGTCCTGCACCATCCGCACAACATCATCACCCAGAATATGCCAATAATGCTGAAAAAAAAAAAAACAGGTCATCCCATCCTCCCCTGGGCTTTTCCGAGGACCAATAGCAAAAACAACATTCCGGATTTCTTCCCGTGATACACTAGCAGTAAGTCTTTCATTCATTTCACTGGTGACCTTACAATCAACAAGATCAAGCACTTCATTCAGCATCAGTGTCTGGGAAGCTATAAAAATATTCTGAAAATAATCAACCACAATACCGTGAATATCTTCCACCGAGCTTTTCCAACTACCACAATCATCCTCTAATCCCAGTATCCAATTACCATTCCTCCGTTGAATTGTTTTAACATGGAAATAAGAAGTATTTTGATCTCCACCTATGAGTCAGTCAACACGAGATTTAGTCCGCCAAAACTCTTCTTCCTCGGACCAAGCAATACGAAGATCATGTTATAATTGACGACATTTATCACCATCAAACACCAGTTGGGTAGTGCATCGTTAAATTTCGTGCTTCAGATCTTTAATCCCCATGGCTGTATTCCTCCTCATTTTTTTCTTCCAGGTGAGCAACAGACGTTGGCAACACTTGATTTTTAACTGAATGGAAAACCAATTCGGTCTGCTACTATTATATTGCCAACCCTTGCAGATCTGTGCCTCACACCCCTCCCAGTTTATCCATCTCGGATCAAATTTAAATAAATTAGCTCACATTCAAATCAAGAAGTAGGAGGCAATGATTAGATCCAACATAAAGCAGGTGAAAGACACCCACATTTGGAAAATTGAGAACCCAGCCATTATTACCCAGTGCGTAATCCAAACAACAACGAACATTAGCTTCCCCTGATCTCCTGTTATTCCAAGTATAAGGATAACCAATAAAGCCCAAATCTACCAAACCATTTCTATCAATAAAATTTTTAAAATCTCTAAAAGAGTAATCATCCCGCCATTGACCACCACATTTCTCATAATTACTCACAATATCATTCATATCACCTACTAACAACCAAAGACCTTCTCTATTATGCATCTGACCTAAAAGAACATCCCACCAGAGCTTTCGTTGAGAATAAAAATTAGGAGCATAAACTCCACAAAAAGTCCATTGACGCCCATTCATCCCACCACCAATATTAGCCACAATAGCAGACGAACAAGAATAAACAATATTAACATCCACACTTGTGTTCCACATAACGCATAACCCTCCCGCTAACCCCACAGGGTTGACTACCATCATCCAGTCAAACCTTAGACTCTTCTAAGGTGCCTCCAATCTAACCTTTAGTTGTTTCGTCTCCATCAAGAAAGCATTCTCGGGGGTATAGAGACGACAAAAGTCACGGAGGTGTCGAACTATCAGGGCCGGGGATTCACGACAAACCTCACGGAGGTGTCGAACTATCAGGGCCAGGGATTCCCCAATCCTTGACAATTCCAACTAAGAACCTTCATGGATGACCCTGGGGCTGCTCAAAGTCGGCTTCCACCACCTGTAACAACACTGAATTAGTTGTAAACTCTGTCAATTTACCTCTCTTACGAACGACGCTATCGCCTGTATCCATTCCTTCCATGCCACCAGGAGACAAACTACGTTTTTTTCCCACCAAAACGGGATCAAAATTTTCTTTAGATGAGGAATCCTTTTGAATCTTAATCAGTGATCTAATCTTCTTAGTTATTCTTTGCCTAGAATAATTCTTACTGTTTATAGAAATTGGATTAACAAAACTAGCAGAGAAAGTCAGCAAAGAAGGACTTGAATTATGTTGGTCATCAATACATTGAATCGGAATAGTGGTAAGGTTAGCTAAAGAATTCTCCAATTCAACAGCCAAGTGGTTGTTACATAAGGTTACCATATTAGGAGCTTCACCCAAACAATTGTCACCCAAATTAACCATTGCATCCAACTGAACACCCTCACTGATACGCTTGACTGAACTTTCACCAGCAAATAGTTCATTAGAATCTAAAAAAACCGAATTCAAACAACCCTTACCCCGAATATCTTCAGGTTTATCAAGCCCCTTCCCAAAATTACTCTCCCGCATGACCGAATGTTTCAATTTCAAACTCGGATTCTCGCTAGATATATCCTCCACAATTGGTGCAATAAACGACTGCAAATAAGGTGAAAAAACCTTACCGGACTGCTGAATCCCCATATCTGCATCCATAATGGGTAAGAAATCACCCACTTCCCGAACTTGGTGCCGAGAATCTGGTAAAATAAGGGTTTAACCCTGTGT
This sequence comes from Hamamelis virginiana, assembly GCA_017140935.1. Classification (NCBI taxonomy): domain Eukaryota; kingdom Viridiplantae; phylum Streptophyta; class Magnoliopsida; order Saxifragales; family Hamamelidaceae; genus Hamamelis; species Hamamelis virginiana. The sequence goes on along the minus strand of JAESVK010052556.1, from coordinate 10,801 downwards.
TGGTGCCGAATATACCATTTCCCTTTCCAATCTCGCCTCCTCTGTTGAACAAACCTTCATCAATTCGGTAACCACAGGCAAATCATGCGGAAGATCTACACAAATTTTATTAAGTGTCCAAAAAGTTTCCAAAACCCTAGGTTCATGAGAATCTCGTGAACCAAGGTCACCCGAATTGGAAGAAAAACCTTCCTTCCAAGCCAAATCACCCACAATCGCCGTCTAAGGGAAGTTCACCGTCGAATTTCCGGCCACCTGCACCGGACTGTTAGGCCACCGACCCACCGAAGCATCATTTCCATTCGTTGAGACTGTCTCACCATTATTCCTCAAGTCAAGCAAAGTACTATTAGAAATCCCTCTTTTAAAAATTCTGGGTTTGGCCCTCATCCAAGGCCCATATTGATTTGCAAAATGTAAACCATGCGGAGCATCCACAAATTTTTTATGGCACAGACGATCATCATGGCCTAAACACCCACAGTAATGACAGAATAAAAGGAGTTTTTCATACTTAAAATCCACTCACACACGTTCTCCATTTAAGGTTACAATATTTCCTCCCCGACGTAGAGGTTTATAAAGATGAATTCGTATCTTCATCCGAGAAAAATGCCATTGTTCTTCCTCCTCTGCCCATTTATCAACTTCCAAAAGGACCCCAATACGTTTCCCCATTTCTTGGAGAATTGTTTCACCCGTACAGTCGAACGGAACACCCCAAAGTTGGATCCAAAAGTCAGCAGTATCAAAAACTACATTTTTAATATGCAGCCCCTCCCTCTAAGGTTGAAAAAGAATAATGTTGTTTTCAAAAGACCACGGCCCTCCTTTTAGCACCTTAGCCAATTGAAATTCATTTAGAAACCTAATATGAAAAACATTATCACTAACCTCCACCATTTTTACCCTTGCATCCACACCCCAAGCTCTTCTCAAGGTCTCCCTAGCATCTCTCTTATTAAAGGATTTCTCCATGAAGATTTTAGTCAGGATGCTAAACTGGCAATCAACTAAATCACTCCTATTACCCTCATCCACAATCAAAAGCTCCTCCTCCTCCTCCTTCGTTAGAGAAAAAGAAGCCAATTCCATCGCAAGATCATCTGCCATTAGAAACCAGATTTGATAAAAGAGAAAAGAGGAAAAGAGGAAAAGCAACGAATCCTTTTCCTTAAAAATCTTGTCAAAGGACAAGAGAGAAGCTCATACAGAGAGGATAGGGATCTTACTTAAAAAAAAAATAAAAAAACTATATATTTTCTAATAGTTTAGGGGCATATTATCGCAATCAAAACCACGGGGATCAACGTGAAAGCAGCTAATAGTGCAAAAAATGATGCTTCAATGATGGATTTAAAATTGAATGCAAAACATGATCCAAATATGAATCCAGTTTTGCATTAATGCAAATCTTGCTATGTCACTCTTTTCTCCTTCAAATTTCCAATCTCCCAAATGGCCAATATGAAAATCAACAAAAGCAAACAGTGTTTGACATAAAAATTCACATTCACAGCAACCAAATAGAAAATTTTAGCAACCAAACTCAGTAAATTCAATTTCTTCATACACTTCCACATTCTCAAAACTAAAATTAAAATTTCAAAGTTTTAAAATATAGATCCATTTTTTTTAAAAAAAAAAAATTTAACTTAACTCAATTATTTATTTATTATTTATTTTTATTCCCAATAAATGATGGTTGAAGATAGAACGGAGAATATTGTTGGGATGGGAGAAAATGTGGTTGAGTTAAAAAAAATCCACCACCATTAGAGCACTTAATCCAAATGATTATGCATTTGGATAATCAACTATTGGAGTTGGTCTAAAGAAAGGGTATAAAAAATGGAAGAATTAGATCACTGGCCGTACATTTTAGATTGATTCTATATTTTCCATCTTGTAATTATAATTGTTATCGCTATAGATTTTGAGCTCTAATCTTTCAAAAATAAAATTCAATTTATTGGTTTAACTGGGCTGGAATTTTTGCTAATCTAGGTGAAACTCATATTAAACGCCCGATTTGTCCGGTTTGAATATCTAAACTTGTAGATCTGCTAGTATCCGGCCAACTGGATGCTCCTTGCATCAGTTCAGACCAAGCCTGCTGTTAGATATCATAGACGGCTTAGATTAGAGCCCCAATATAAAACACACGCAGACCTAAAAGTGAGACGACCGGACCTATAGTGCATGGCTCCCCTTGTTGCAGTACCCGAATATGATTCTCTCTCTCCCAAATCCATTTCACACCCAAGGCTGGCCCTTGGCTTTTGCCTACTAAAGCATTTGCTTGAGGCCCCCAATTTTAAGGGGCCCAATTTTTTTTTCAAGCCCTATACTCCCACAGTCCATTAACAAGGGCTTTCTCCATACTTCTCTAATCTATGTAGTCTAAAAGGGCCCAATCGTAGGAAGTAATAGCCTCACTGAGCAAAGCCCCTCAATTCCTCAGCCTCCCCGGCCCCTAAGGCCCTAAGCAGCTAAGCCCCTTATTGATGTCAAGAGTCGAGACCCTTCTGTCCTTCCCCTTCACTTCTCTGCGATTTTAAACCCTAAAATTATGGAACAGTGGAAGACTGGAAGCAGCAGCAGGCCAGCAGGCCCTAACGTGATGAGTCGCTTCTCTGTATTTCTCTACTGAGTGTCGACTCTGCTCTCTGCGGTTACCGATTCAGCGATTCTTCTCTTCTTTATTTCTTTAATCCCTAAATCTCTCAAAGGTACGCTTTTTATATTCATAATCTCAATCCTTTTTCCATTTCCCTAAATCTTTTGCTTCTTTAGTTGTTGTTGTAATCCTTTTTCCATTTGTATGAATTGTACAAATCTATGTTATGTTAAATTGATTGGGAAATTGAACTTCATTCCTAAGTACTGTAAAATTCTAGTTTAATTTTGTACATCTTTGACTGTCAGTTGACAAACTAGACCTTTTAGGTGAATTGGTTTGGGTTTTCTCTCCCTCTCCTACAGATATTTTATAATTAGGAGTATCCCTTGTCCCAATTGTATTTTGTAAATTTGCGTGAATATAAATTAGGCCATCTGTATCACTGTATGCCATTTTCATACGGAGCCTCTTGCTTGTTATTAGAGAAGTGCTAGCTGTATCTACTTCATTTGTACTGATTGCGGTCCTAATGTGCCAAAATAAATGATAATACGACTTAATTTTGTTCCATTGGTTTGTAATGCTAAGGTTATCAATTTATGGGTACTTGGGGAAGACCTCTGTCATTGACACTGCTATTTTGGAGCTTTAGTTATTTGAGTGATATACAGTGATGTTGTTGAACCACACAATACTAGAGGAGTGCTAAGTATTTGATTGGCCATTTTGTCCCCTGTTTAGGGGCGGCTCTGTTATTTTCTGCTTTTGTTCCTTATTTAGGGGCGGTTTTTGTTTTCTTGTTGTTTCCCTATTGTTCTATTAGGTTTGGCTGCTAGTTTTGCTCCCTGTTATGGGGAGGTGCTGCTGGTTTTTCCTTAGGTTTTTGTGGCCTTGGGTTGTAATTTGTTCAGGGCTTTGTTGCCCCTTTGGTTCAATAAATTCTTGCTTATCAAAAAAAAAAAAACTAAGATTAGCAATTTTTTTTTTATTTGTCAAAATGTAGAAGGGCCCCATTCTAGGAACTCGCTTAGGGCCACCCAAACCCCAGGGCCGGCCCTGTTCACAACCTAACCCAGTCGTCCTTTGCCGTTGCCGCCGCTTCACTTGCTGGAAGGTCGCCGCTTCACTTGCCGGAACTCGCTCTCTCTCTCTACACGCACAGATCAAGTCATCTTTCTCTCTACACCACGGACCATACTTCTTCTTCTCTCTCTGTGCATCTATCTCTCTATATGTACACTTTGTTTAAGTTTCTATGGATTTAATGTTGTTAAAATTTCTTGCATGGCTCTCTCTCTAAACTCAGGTATTTGTTAGTAATTTTTTTTTTTAACCATTGATTAGATCATTACCTTATTTAAAGGGGTCGGTTCAGCTCATGGCTCAATCTCACGTTTGTGGCCACGGCTCTCTGTGACCTTTGGATCTTAAAGACTTAAGGGTCCAAATGATGCTAACATAATTAAAAAAAAAATGTCTTTAATGTTTTAGTCTCTCTCATCCCATCAAAAGAGAATAAGCCCCAAACCCCTTCTCTGTTCCACACTTCCACTCGAAACCCACGCCAGTCGGCATCCACCCCAACCACCTTCACCAGCGACCATCCCATTGCAGCGCAACCTTCTCTATTATCACATCAGTATTCCAAAGATGCTTATGATTTGAAGAGAGATGAGGATTTGCAAAAAAGGATCAAAGAACTCAAATCCATCATCAAACCCACAATCAAACTCAACGGTATGCATAATAGTTGGTGTTAAGCAAGGGAATGAATAACAGTCCGTTTGGATTGAGAGAGTTGGGGAGAAGAGAAGAGAAAAATGTAAAACTTCCCTTGTTTGGCAAAATAAAATAAGAGAGAAAGGAAGGGAGCGGGAGAGAAAGTGGGGAGAAAATAGCCCAATAATCTCTCTCCAAATTGGGGAGATTTGGAGAGAAGAGAAGAGAAGAGAAAGCCAATGAACGTGATTATACTATTTTTCCCTTTCTCTCCCCTGTTTAGCTTTTATTTCTTTTTTATGTAAGTAAGGGCAATATTGGAATTTATACCTTAAAATCTTCTCTTCTCTTCTCTTATGAAAGCTATCCAAACAGGGTGGAGAGAAAGATATTTAACTTTCTCTCCTGTCTATCCAAACAAGGTAACTTTCTCTTCTCTTCTCTTCTCTTCTCTTAATGAGATTCTCTTATCTTTTCTCCAATTCTCTCAATCCAAAAATATAGAGATGAAGGAATAAAAAAAAATGGCATTTTATACCAATCGACCTCGGAGTTTAAAATATTAAGTCAATGGGCCGAGTTTTTAATATTTACGTCAATGTATTAATCACTGTTTTTTTGGACGAAAATACCTTCTTAATAATAAAAAAATTTGAAAATTAATCAAATTTTCTACATAATCCCCAATATAACATATAATCCTCAATCTCCACATTAATAAATAATCCATATATTAATATATAATCTCCAATCCCCAATAGATCATTATTATGCTTTTGTGAGTCAAATCGATTGACTTTAATGTCATATCAACATTTTTAAATTATAAAAAATGTTAAACATATAATCCCTACAATAACAAATAATCCATAATCCCCAGTATGGCACAAAATCTCAATCCCTACTCATTATTACACTTTTTGTCATGGTCCGTGCGTGTAGAGATATTCACATAATCCCCACAACTACAAATAGTTCCCAATCCCCGTACTAACATACAATCTCCAATATTGCACATAATTCCCAATTCTCACTTGTTATTAGTTATTACACTTTTTGTTATGTAAGATGAGTTGACTTTAATGTCACATCATTATTTTTAAATTATGAAAAGTGTTTAACATATAATCTTCACAACAACAAATAATCCCCAATCCCTTTTTTATTATACTTTTTCTCATTTTGTGACAAAAAATTTACCGTTAAAATGATATTTTTGTAAATATTTTAGGATATTAAGGATATTTTCGTCATCGTCCATTGATGTAAATATTGAAAACCTAGACCCATTGACGTAATATTTTAAACTTTGAGGTCCATTTGCATAAAATGCCGAAAAAAAAAAAAAAACCTTTGATCTTGTAAAAAAAAAAAAAAAAAACATCTTTTTGATCAGTTTTGAGCAAAGAGAGAGAAGCCGAGAAGCCATGGTTATGATTTGTATTTTTTTTAAAAAAAAATTATTGTTATAAGGATGGAATTTGAACTCATGGAAAAATAAAGAACAAAAAACTTTTAAATTCATAGAATTTGAAGCCATGAGAGTAAAAAGTGTTTGGCATTTGAAAGTTTTAGAGTCTCTTACTACATTGGGCATATGCAGTGATGAGAGAGAGGATTGCTGCCAATAGGGGAGAGAGAGGATTGGATGCGCCGTGGCTGATCGTTGACGTGGGTGCCGAACAGGTGTGAGTTTGTGAGAGGCGAGAGCAGAGACGTGTATTTGTGAATGATTTTTGTATTGGTTGGTTGAGGTCACTGGTGAGGAATATTCCGGCATGATGCTCCATATAAGACATTGAGATGAATGAGTCATGAATAATTGCCTATTTTGAGGATGTGTTTGTGAAAATTTTTAAGAACCATTAATCGGATTCAATATTCCTGTGCACCAACAAAGCATTTATTTCAATGGCATTTCACTATATATATAAAATTAAGGGAAAAATACCGAAAACTCTTCTTAACTATCACTTTGTGATATTTTATCCCTCAACTATTGATTGCAACACTTTGTCCTCATAACCTATTGTATTGCGACAAATTATCCACTTCCTTGATTTTCACAGTTTGTTTTATGGCAAACTAACCATTGGATTACTGTGATTTTTGGCGTGCCTAATATAGACAGACAGATTATCCAATCTAAAGCTCTGTTTTTTAATCTAATGGTTTATTTTTTAATCTAAAAGTTTGTATTTTAAAAAACCGACTGTTAGATTGGATAATCTGTCGGTTTATGTTAGGCATACTAAAAATCATAGTAATCCAACGGTCGGTTTGCGATAAAATAGACTGTAAAAATCACGGAAGAGAATTATTTGTCACAATTCAAAAGTTGAGGGGGACAAAGTGCTGCAAGGTGATAATTGAGGAAGGATTTTGTATTTTCCCTTAAAATGAAAAATTAAAGGAGTGTTAAGATGGTTCATAGCTTCTGAAATATCTGAATTTTTTGGTTGATTAGCAGTGGTTGAAAAATTAATTGAGGACTATTGGGTCGGGTCGTCTTACTTTTAGGTCCGCGCATGTTTTATATTGGGGCTCTAATCTAAGCCGTTTGTGATATCTAACAGCAGGCGTGGCCTGACCTGATATAAGGGGCATCCCGTCGGCCGTATTCTAGTTGATCTGTCTAAACCTTACCTCTATGCACTTCCACGTGATAAACCCCTCAAATTCTCACTGCTCTTCACCTTCTTGCAGGCTTGAGTCATCCATCGCAGTGAACCCAAAAACCCCATAAATGTTGCTCAGTAGCCCTCATCCTTTCTTCAGCAGCATGCGCCAATTGAAGTTGCAAAACCTCCCTTTCAGATGCTGCCTTCATTAACGCAAGCTTTTCCTATTCAAAAAGAACCCTACGCGATTCTTTTTGGCCCATCACGTCCTGCATTGTTTCTGTAAATGCACTACTACTATTCCCTGGACTTGCTTTGCTTTTTTGACGAGATTCTTTTTCTGCTTTTCGTCCAGGCGGCCTTTTGTTCCTCATAGGTGAGCTAACGTACACTGTCATTACTGAATGGATCTTGATCCTCATCAAGAGAGATTGGCGTTCGAGGAGTCCCCTCAGCAGGCGACTGGAGGGGGCTATGGGATAAAGTTTGCCCATCCAGAATTATCCACTTATTAGAGAGTTTGAGAATTTCCCAACAGTGATCCAAAAGGAAAGGTTTGCCAATATCATTTTCGAACAACTTTTTTGCTTGCACAACCTACGCAGTTTGAACAGAACTACATTACGGTTTCTTGAAAATAGATTGGGACAAAAATATAACAATAGAAAACTCACCTCGTCAAGGAGGTTGGATCCACTTTTTGCCGGCCTGTGCTGGATCTGTGCGAGACACCCACGATATTTTGTACAGAAATGCCTGATTTGAGCCCAGCGATTTTGGATTGAACATGAAGTGATTGGTTCTGGGCTAACATTTTTACCTATAAAGTGCTGTAAAACTCGATCCCAGAACTTTGCCAAAGGTTGTCCAGAACCGGTCACCGGATCTTGGCTTATGGTCAACCATGCTACGCACAATGCCTGGTCTTCTGCTGTTGAGAATGACTTTCCCCGCTTAGGCTTAGGCCGTGATTGAGAAGTTGACATTTTTTTGGCCTAGTAGATATAAGATATTAAAATTAACTAAATTTTCAAAATTTATAAACCATATCAAATGTTGTGAAAATTAAATAATATATAGAAATAAATTATTAAAATTCCATAATGCAAGGTGACTTCAATAGGGGCAATTGCAAACCATATGTCGCAGAAATGACCGTTAGATTCGACGAAATACATGTCATCTGCATTTCGACCAAAAACCACAGTGATCCAACAGTCGGTTTATGAAAACGATTTGTCAATTCATATTAACCGGTGATATTTGATAAACACATAATTTCACAATTTTCCATATTGACATATGTAATAATCTGACCATTGGATGACTATAATATTTAGTAAACATGCACATTTTTCAATTGTCACAATTTGGATGACTATAATATTTAGTAATGTCACAATTTAGTAATGTCACAATTTGGATAACTATAATATTTTGGATGACTATAATATTTAGTAAACACATAATGTCACAATTTTCAAAATGTGCTATTAAATTGACCATATTGTAATGCATATATCTAGTGAAAATAAAACATTAAATATGATAATTATTTTAAAATAAAAAAATAAATTAAAAGCTAACCTTTTTCAGCTCTTGAAAAGTTGGCAAGATTAGTTTGAGCAAGGTGCAATGTGAGTGAATTTTACAAAGAAGTTTGGGGGCTATTTATAGGAAAAATAAGAATATGACCGTTGAAAGGGCAAAATTGGGAGTGCATTTGGGGTTTGAAGGGTAAAAATGGAAAAAAAAATTATAAAAAGGGTATGAAACCCTCATTTTGCTCATGCCTTCACTCGGGTTCGCATTTGTCCGAAGGGTCCTACGATCTTTGGCCGACGGTGAGAAGCTCCATCACAGATCACCATCTCCGGTCGACCTCGCCGTCCGGCTATATCGGGCCGACGGTGATAACCCCTACTCGCAGCGGCGCATTTGGTCGGTTTTTCTCTCATATATCTCGCGCGGTTCTCTCGTTCTCCTCTGCTTCTCTCTCTTCTCACAAATCAGTTCACCGGCCGGTGAAGCTCCATCAATGGATGACGGCACAACACCGGCGGAGCTCGATCACAGTGGACTAACATGAAACTCTGTACGGTAAGAGCTTCGATGCACTGATTTTTTGGGTTTTTTTCTTCATTTTTTGATTTATTTTTAATATTATATATGTTTGGTTGATGATTGTTGCATGAATATTGTGAGAACTTTGTTTGGTCTATCGAATATTTTTTTTTTCCTTCATGCTGTCTGTTTGGTTGCTGAGAAAATTTGGTGAGAAAGTCCGTTTGATGTGATTCCAACGGTCTTCTTTGGAGGGCAAAAGGGGTTTTTGCACAAAAAGTGGTTTATTGCTTGATGAACAGGGCGTAGCAAAAAGAGGGCAATTTTTGCTTCCCACTGTTCATTGAGCAAAAAAATTTTTTGCTTTAGCTACACTACTGCGGACCATTTTTTACAAAAAATGGCCGTTTTTAGCTTTGGCTTTCACTATTGCTGGACTGCTGCTGATGCTCTAACATGTCTAGTCCGATCTCCCTCTCTCCCTCCACCCTTTGCCTTCCCTTAATCTTTCCCTAATGGATTCCATTTTCACTTCTCGCCCATTCATCAACACCCACCTCTCTCTTTTCCCTCCACCACATCAAAACTCTTCATTCAAAACAAAACGCCGCATTACGGTTCGAAGATGCACACTCAAATCTTCATACGAACCCCGAAATTCCCTTCAAATTGTGAGAAATTGCAGCTCAATTGGTCCTCTAGAAGTTTTTAGAAGCTCAATTGAGAGAGATTTCCATTCATTGCGCGGGAGAGTGAGTACTTGGTAGAGAGGTTCAGGCAGGAAATGAGGCGGAGGGGTTTGGACAGGTAAAATCACAATTACATTTAGTAGAAATCTTGAGTTTCAATGAATGTGCCTGGGTTTGATTTTGGTGGATTAAACTTGTGTTTTGTTAAAAATGGTGATCAAGGAAAAATACATAACTAATCCATTAAATTTGTCTAAGTGCCAAGCTAACAAGTAAGTTATAATTATGTTCTAATGGCTTTGCTTTCAAGCTCCATTTTTATGTTTTTGTTTGTGTCAATGTATTGGCAAAATGAGGCAAAAAAATAATGAGTTATGTGGCTGTTTCTGTTTCTAACCTGTGGCATTCTTAGATATGGTGTTATGTGGTCTACGTACAGGACTTTTGGTCGTCTGGCTGTGTCTGTTTCTAACCTGTGGCGAAGAACCATTAATGGTTGATGCTATATTTTCTGCAGTACCATGCATTTGATATCATTGAATCAGTAGGGACCATCAAGGAAATGTCCGGTCCATGAACTTTATAGAATAGGAGATTGTGTAGTTGAAATTAATCCTCTGCTGAAACTTGGATGGTGGGATATGGATGTGATGTGTTTAAAGATCTCTGTACAGTATAATAAGATTGCTTTATTGGTGGGACTTTAGATATAGCCCGTCCAATTTGCAATCCAATTCATTTTTTAGTCTGAAATGATGCACAAGTGAACAAAATATATTCATATAGGCTAAGGCCACCTTTGACGTCCATGATGCTTCAGTTTAGATGCCATAGTTTCTAAAAATATAGATAAGTTTTGTGTGAATATCACTTGAAAAGTATGACAGTTGAGGAAAGATGCCAAGCAGAGCTAATTTTGGTGCTTACTTCATGCAAAGTGAGAAAGAAAGATGCTATTGAAAAAATTCTTTTGATTTTCAGAGATAAATAACCGCTAGAATGGACAACTGCTTCGTCTTTTCAAGGCAAAGTAAATAGCTGCTCGAATAATTGTTTTGCCTCTTCAAGGCAAAACAAGTAACTAT
>JAESVK010052551.1:1172-17253 GCA_017140935.1 Hamamelis virginiana | reverse complement strand
GGGATACGTATTTTGAAAAACTAACAGTTGGATTAGATACTATTTTTGCCATGCATACAAAAAATTATAGTGATCTAATGATCGATTTTTCAAAAATGTCACTTGATCGAGAAAAATTAGTATAGTTTTTAAATGTTGACATTTTTTGGGGTGAAACGATGCTGACATTGGGTCAATGTGCATGAGGTTCATAAAAATAGTAAAGTAATTTTTTTTTGAAATTTTATATTCCATAATTCTTTGAATTATTGTTTTTGCCTCTTCTAAAATTTTGTTTTTACTTCCTTCATTTTATTTTCCTACCTCTCTATATGAAAATTGCAAACTTAGAGGTTCCATTTGGGGAGTTACCATTGCTAAATTTGGGAGACATTGTAAAAAAAACTACTCCAATGAGTTGTCATCCATTGCTCGCAAATTTCGAAATTGCATCAATGCTTTCCATATTATCGAGAAAATAAAATAGAAAATTAAAATGATATAAAATTTCTTCCTAGTTATCTTCCATCATGCATAAAATCCACCTTCTCACCAAATCCGATTGAGAAATGCTGGATAAAATTGAACAACGAAAAGTAGAGAGAGAGAGAGAGAGAGAGAGAATTGTAAAGTACAAGCCGAAACCTCTAATTATATATATATAAGATAATAAGCTGACTTATATACATACATGCATTCCCATTTCATAATTAAGGAATCAAATAATATCGGTTTTAGTAAGAAGGAAAGGAGAAGCGGTGGTTGGTTATAAAGCAATTAAGTAAAGATGGTTGACCTAGATAACTTTTATGAGAAGCTACGTAGCTTCTCATTTAGTTTATAAAGCATTTATTATGAAGAAGAATCATTTAGTTTAAATTAAAATTACTGACGTCACGAGTGACATCATGTGATCGATTCTAGGAATCAAATAATATCGGTTTTAGTAAGAAGGAAAGGAGAAGCGGTGGTTGGTTATAAAGCAATAAAATTAAAGGGCGTTGACCTAAATAACTTTTATGAGAAGCTACGTAGCTTCTCATTTAGTTTATAAAGCATTTATTATGAAGAAGAATCGTTTAGTTTGAATTAAAATTACTGACGTCACGAGTGACATCATGTGATCAATTCTTAGCTGCTAGCCTCTTTATTTGGCTTAAACACCTTGCCTTTACTAAAAGGAAATCCATTTATGAAAGAATTAGAAGAATTGAAACACAATTTATTTATTTTTATTTTTTATTTTTTTAAAAGAGAAGATCGAATAGTATTTTTCCTCTTTTTATTTCTAGCTCTTTAAATTCTTCATTTTTATCATGCAATTAGAGAGCTAATTATAAAGGGGTTTTATACCAATAGGACCTTGATATAAGAGTGCTATACGAATAGGCCTCTACCTTTTTTGATGATACTTGTATGTGTGTAAGTTTATTAAAATGGACAAAAATACCATTTCATTTAAAACAATATCAATTATACAAATGAGGCGCGAGGAGATTTTAAGCACGATTTCAGTTACAGTATATTTCCAGTTACCCCCAAACATGTCGCAAATATAGTGAACACGTTATGGCTGAATGGGATGTTCTTTGAATACACGGATTTGACTTCGAGATGATGAAGGAGAATCATAGAAACCGTGAAATCAGGGTCACGAACATTCCGAGAAAAGCTTCGACCTTTTTCTCCGACATGAGGACCAGAAGAACACCGGCGTCGAAGGAAAAAACTAGTTTCCTCGTTTAGACTCATAGTCTCATATATAACAAGTTCATTCTTGTGCATCATTATGCATCATCTCACATCATAATCATATTATATCATATAATCATATCAGGCAAATGTCATTCTGAGCGATTAAATGATTGCTAACCTTTCCCCTTATCTTGCACAGCAATATAAGTAACAGAAAGAGCAGTTGCTAAAAGCTGGAAGACAACACTCCCGCCAGAAGGGAGAGGCCACCCAGATTGCCGATAAGGGCACACACTCGAAGCCCTGTTAGAACTCGAAGATTCGTCCAAAGAATGGAGGAATTCGGAGAGACTGGTAATGAACAAGTAAGAGCAGTAGATACAGGGCTACTCATAACTGAAATAGCTCAACTCTGAGCAATGATTGCAGCAGTGACAGCAACTCAAGCACCTGTTATGCCTACAGTACAACAAGCACCAGTGAATCCAAAAAAAATGGCGGGAAAAAAACCTCTCTCTTTCCTGCCCTAATTAAACTTAGAGGAAAAAAAAAGTGATGAAAGTGAGTTTGGATTTTCTACTTGAATTTGGGTATACTTGAGTGATGTGTCATAATTTGATTACTCTATTTTTTCATTTGAATAATGTACAAATGATTTAGATCATAACATCACCGAAGCTAAAGAAAACCAAAAAAAAAAAAAACCAAACAGATGAAAGTAGTTGACCTTCTTCTTGAGAGATTGCAATATGATGTAGAATACATTTACAAAACAAGCGAGCTTAGTTTGTACTGCAACCCACTTTTGTGTAGTACCATGAAAAAGCAGCCTGTACTACTGGTGACTCAGTACTCACTGCATTCAACAACCTCCAACTAAGATTAAATTAAATTTCAGTCTCCATATGAGCATGGCTTCTTCTTCCGAAATCTTAAACTTTACTACTGCATTTAATTGGTTGAAGATGGACCCACTATGGGCTATGGCCAGGTTAGTCTCTAATCCATAAGCTGCCTGCTAACTCCAACCATCCAATCACACCACGCCACGTGAAATTAAAATAAGTCTAAGTCCCAAACTAAGAAGATCAAAGATGAATTTTAGTTTATATTTGATTAATTTAGCAATGTTGTATTTTTTTTTTTTTTAAATTTTTTAAAAAATATCCCAAAATTAATCCTATTATTCATTTATTGTTAAAAAAAGAATTTTGCTAAAAAAGTTAAAAGTTAGATCACTTGTATATCACATCATTTGAGATATATTTTTGAGATAATTTTTTTTGTAGACGTATACCATTTTTCTATTTAATTTTAATAAAAGATTTTTTTTTTGTTTTTCAAATAATTCAGAGAGAGTCGGCACGAGTGATATCAAAAATAAATAATTTTTTTGGAGAATCAATGATTTAATAGATGCACCCATCTTAATGATGTAAATATTAATGATTAAGTGTCCAAAAGTCCAAAATTACTTAGAAAATATTCAACGGTCGAAAATTACTTAAGATTTTCATTTGTTAGTTAAGAAAAATTATGATAAATTGAAGAATATTTTGAAATTTGTGTGGCTATCCTAACGTGACAAATAAATGAAATAATTATCATATATGCCTATTAATAGTCCAACATGCCTCCCAACTCAATTCAAATAATTATAATTATCATGCCTATATATTAATAGTTCACCAACACCTTTTTATGTTTGGAATTCGTGGTCATCACTAAAAGGTTTGGAACTTAAAATTGGAAGAATATTTTTAAAGTTAAAATACTAAATGTTTTTGAAAAATTGTCCTTACTATATTCCAAATATAATATTCTTTTTTTTTTTTTTAACTAAATTTGTTTTTTATGGAATACATTAGGGCATAATTCTTAGGAATATATAGCATTGCTCATTTAATAATAATTAAAAAAAAAAACCACTATAAGTTATAAGAATAAATATGTGTTGAGCATTGAGTAAAAGCGGTGAATATTTATTATTGGCGCAATTACTTTAGTAATTTGTATTCTCATTCTTAAAATAGAGATTTTGAATTTATAAAAATGGAGCAATTCTTGTTTTTTATAGTAAGAGAGATTAATATGTATTTAAAATATTCTTAAAATAAAGATTTAGAATTTATAAAAGTGGAGCATTTCTTATTTGTTATTGTAACAGAGATTCGATTTGGAACAAATTTATTTGACACACAACAATAACCAAAAAAAAATCCCCCAACAAAAAGAGGTGGTATAAAAAATTTCCCTTTTTTAGCTAGTAATGTAATTTCTTATGAAAACACGTATCTTCTTAAATTAATTATCCATGCAAGATGATAATGAAATGCATTCTTCTAACATTTTTTATTAATAAATTAGAGGTGAAACCCGTTATGATCACTTAGGAGTATATATTAATATCTTAGTTGTGGTGCATAATTTTGGTAGAATTTAAATTAGGTACGGTTTGGTTTAATTTTTTAAAAGTAATTTTTTATTTATTTTTAATAAAAAATTTGCAATATTAATTTCTCAATAAAAGGAATAAAATATGAAATGCCGCGTCCTATGTGAACGTGAGATGGGGTCAACCTCAACACCGCCACCCACCCAATCGAAGCCATTCGCCTATTTAAAACGACGGCGCCCCTCTCTACCCTCAAACGTGATCGCATCCATTTCTCTTTCTTCTTCTTCTTCTTCAGTTGCTTAAACAACAAATCGAGTTCAGGTATTTCTTCTTTGCAATCAAGTGCTGCTATCCACATCGGAGTTTAGAGTGCAACTTGGGGAAATAGTCCTGCTCCAGTATCCCTGTAAGTAATTAAATTAATTAGTTCCGTTAAATACCATTTTGGTTCACATTTGGACCAAACCTTCTCTCTTTTTTTCTTTTTTTCAATGAAAATTTTGAGTCACTGCGTTGATGGATGATGTAGTGATATTTTGAGAATGTAAGCATAACAAAAGAAAGGGAACATACTATTTAAGGGGTTCTTCTTAGTAGAATTCTTTTCTTTTTATTTCGTTTTTAATTAATTTTATCCTATACAAAATCTTGGAAAAAGTATAGTTATGAGATAAGGATTGAACACAGACCCAATCAAAGGAAAGGGCCATCAGATTACTGGTTTGATCATTGGAAAATTGGTTGCTGAATCACGATCCCGTTAGCATTTGCTTACTATAGCAAAAGTAGTATAAAACTAATAAATAATTGTGAGATACACATTTTGTAAAATTGATCATTGGATTAGAAACTGTACTACTTATGCATGTTACGCATATTTTAAATCATAATGATGCAATGTTCGGTTTATCAGAATCGTCACTAAAAAAAACTGTGACAGTTTTCAGCAGTCAGTCAGTCAAAGGTTTTCACATTTTGTATTTGAGCTAATGACATTAGATCATCTGTGATTTTTTGGCATGCATTATATCTAAGAAGAATCCAACAGTTAGTTCTTTATATTATTGCATACAAGCTAGTTGCATCTGTCTCAGGTTTATATATATATAACTTGAAAATTTTCCTCAAATGAGTAAATTTGACTAAATTTCAAGTTAACTCATCAAGTTTCAACTGCGGTGTACTTTATATTAGCATCTCTGTCTATAGATATATACACACACATCTCCATGAACCCCTTTTCTTGTCTTTAATTATATATGTATGTTTCATTGTAACATCACTTTATAGTTTGACAGAAATTGATCTATGGCGGCAAATTTAGTCTCAACTGGAGTCGTTAATGAAGTTCTTACCGAAAAAAACTATGAAAATTGGAGTGTTTGCGTAAAAAATTATTTGCAGGCTCACGATCTTTGGGATACTGTCGATAAAGAATTTGAACCAGAAAAAAATGGAGTTGAAATTGAGACTATGAAAAAGCAGAATGCCATGGCATTACATGCCATTCAAATTTCATGCGGGCCACATATACTTTCTAAGATTAGGCAAATCCCTTATGCCAAAGATGCTTGGGATTTTCTTGCCAACAATGTCAGAGAACAATCACAAGGAGACATAGCAATATCGGGTGAGCCAATTCTCTCTCTCTCTCTCTCTCAATAATTTTCTGTTATAATTTCGTAAGAAAACCTTGGCTGCGGGGTCATTATCCTTTTATTTCATAGTTTGAAAAAAAAAAAAAAAATACTCGGTAGGGATGGATGACGCGGACAGGAATCAATTTGATACAAACCCATATACAAGTGGGTACGTTGTCAAACCAAAAGATATAAAGACAATTCTAATAAAAATATTATTAATTAATTAATTTTTTTTGACAATTCTAATAAAAATATAAAGGGTGTTACTCCACACACACATTAATGTAAGTGTGACCAAAATAGAAAGGTCAAAAAGAGACATAGCAATATATAAATAAGTCACTTATTCTGAGAATCTCCTGTATTTATGTAGGAACTCTGTACGGCCTATAAGACATACATCTAGGGATGGCAATGGGGTGGGGCTAGGCGGGGCGGGTTTTCCACTTCCCTGTCCTCGTCCCCGCTTATAAAATTACTCATCATCCCCGTCCTGTACTCCAGCGGAGAATATAATTATTTTCCCGTTCCCATCCCCATAGGGGTGGGGAATCCCCGTCCCCGCCTTCGCCCCCGCCTCCGCCTCGTTGGCCCACCATTTCAATAACAAATGAATTAGGAATTATAAAAAATTGTAACAATTTTCAATAGTTTTTTGTACTTCATCTCAAAAATATGAATTTTTTTATTTAAATTAATCGTTTGATCAATGTGATTTTTTGTATATGTGATGTGTCATGTGTACACATGTAACTTAATCCAATCGTTAGTTTATCAAAATACCTATTCAATATTGGTTTTACAAACCATATGCCAAACTAAGGATAAGATGGTATGCGTAGGACTAATAGTAGAAAAGATTTGATTAAATGACCGTTAGATTAAATACAATTGTTATGAATTTCATTGTCACAAAAAATCATAGTGATATAACGGTCAGTTTATGAAAAATGTTCATGAAAAATTATAATAATTTAATTCTTCAAAATATCATAAATTTTATCCAGATAGTTTTTTTTTTTTTTTTTAAATAATCGTTGGATCATTTTTATTTTTTTGGAGTATGTAATTTATAATAAATGCATCTAATCCAACGGTCAATTTTTCAAAATCTATTTTGTATTTATCCCTATAGAATATAGACTATAGAGGCCACCGTACACATAAACAATATAATTGTATAAAGTGCAACTTATAATAACATCGTCTTGTCATCATAAACAGAGATAAAGCTTGAATAATTGAAAAGAAAAAGAGAGTTAACAAACTCAACACAACAAGGGAGACTTAACTTATTATATAGAAAATATATAAGAATGGTTAGAAAATGTTAGATTGTTAGTGAGATCACCGAGATGCGAGAAAATCAAGTAGTCAATATTATTAAAAAATGATTTAAAATGTTAAAATTGATGGGAGGGACATAAAAGTTAAAAGGTCATTAATAATTTAAATTATATTCTATATTATATATAATAGAATATATAAAATATAATTTATGTATCATATAAAAATATATTTTTTTAATATAAAATTTATATAAACGGGGATGGGGAATCCCCGCGGGGCAGTGCATTGTAAACCCATCCCTACCCCGTACCCCAGTGGGGCAAATATTTTTAACCTCATCCCCGTTCCGTACCCCGAAAAATTCAAAAATAACCCACCCATATAAGGGCGGGGCGGGGCTGGGCGGGTCCCCGCGGGGATGGAGCAAATTACCATCCCTATATACATCCATTGTTATTAAACCCGGACCGGACCGGCTGGTTCAACCGGTTGGACCAGGAACCGGTCCCCTCTCCAGCTGGTTTAATCCACAAAAACCCGTTTTTTAAATAAACCGTTCAACCTGGTGGTTCAACCGGTCAAAAAACCGGTTAAAAAACCGATCAACCCAGTTTTTTTTAAGGTACTAAAATGACTAAAATAGTCACAATATTTTTAAAATCTCTTAAAGCCAAGAAGGCTCAAATGACAAATTAGTCTTAAAAAATCCCAAATAACAAAAAGAAACCAAAGCACCTAATTTAATAATACAATATTCTTATCTTGCATTTAAAAAAATAGATGTAATAAAGGTTGATCAATAGTAATTATCAATTTTCAATTTTGATGACTGCACATAAATTCAAATATATGAATTGATTCTACAAACATTTTAAAAAAATTATATTTTGAATCATTTACAGCTTTTATTCTAATAAATAAATAAATAATATATTTATGACGTCACAGTTCAATTCGGTGGTTGAACTGGTTGACCCTTAACCCGATAACTTTTACGGTTCGATGAACAGTCCGGATTTTAAAACAATGCATACATCTCTATATGCTCTATAGAAATCTATATATTTGTATATGAGTCAGCTAGTAAGCCCATCACATTTCCAATAACGTGGTATTAAAGCAACCCTACATACATTTCCAACAAGTTGGTATATATAAGAGCTTCCGTTGTATCCCCAACATTACTAATTAATCAAAAGTCAGTGTTCCTTCAATCCATTACATCCCTTATATATATATATTTAGAAAAGTAGAGGAAAACAAATTTTAAAATTTCCTAACAAAATATGGACTCTACTAACAATTGACAATTTTTGTCAAAAGAAAAATTTGTAATAATAGGAAATTAATAATAATATATATTTGATCTCAAAAATGTGCCGGGGGCTTCTTTAATTCCCTTTCTTGGCCTCTCTTGCCTTTGATCCTCTACAGATGGTGCACCGAATGCTCCTAAATCAATGGAGAACAGTGAGTATTTTCAATATATACCCCTAATAAAGGCCGTGGACAGTGGTGACTTGGATGGTGTGAAACGTTTCCTTCTCCAAAACTCGGATGCAGTGAGAGCAAGAGTATCAAGTACAGGTATGACGGCTCTTCATGTCGCGGCATTTGCTGGGCATGTGAAGATTGTGGAGGAGTTGGTGAAATTAATGTCTGAAAAAGATTTGGAAATACAAGAGACGGGCGGTTATACAGCACTTTCTACCGCTGCTGCCGCTGGAATTACTCAGATGGCAGAATGCATGGTTAAAAAGAATGAGAATTTGGTTAGCATTGGAACTAAGGACCGCGAAATCCCAATTGCATTGGCTTCTTACTGTGGCCATAAAGATATTGTGCGCTATCTTTATAAGGTCACTCCACTAGAGCAGTTAACTGGAGAAAATGAGACCAATGGTGCTACAGTAGTTGTGAATTGTATCATTGGTAGAATGTTTGGTAAGAGCGTGCATCTAATTAAATCATTCATCAATTTGCAACTATTTCGAATATATATATATATACACATACGTACGCTGATGTATTTCCATAATTCTCTTTTTTTATTAATTGTTTCTTTCAATGCAATAGATGTTGCTTTGCATCTCCTCCAGCGTTGCCCACGCTTGGCTTATGCCCTAGACTGTAATGGGTACTCTGCTGTGAACGCATTAGTTCAAATCCATTCTGCATTTCCCAGTGGAAGTCGGCTTCAATTTTGGCAACGATGGATCTACGCATGTTAGTATTCTTTCTCTACAATCCCCTTTTATAGTAAATATAGTGGAATGTTAACCCAAAGCTTGGGGATAGTAATATAGTGGAATGTTAACCCAAAGCTTGGGGATAGTCAAGGTGGTTTTTGGGATGAGCCTTCAATCTGAATGTCATAGGATCGAACATTAGCTAGCCGCCCCCAATCTCAACGTGGATAACCAGCCATTGCAATTGACTAAATGGGAAGGGAACTTAGGCGAGTGCAATTTGGCCTAAAATTCCGTTACCACAAATACCCAATTAAATATATATAAGGAGAGAGAAATGCTAGGAAATTATATTTTTTATATCACTTTATTTTTTATAGACCACATGATGCGGTACTGTAATAGAACTACTTTTATTCCTTTTAAAATATAGTCCTTCCAGAATTTTTTTTTTATATGGAGATATTTTATTGAGTGGACCTATTCTTTCATGGAAGGTATACGCTTACAGCGACCAACTCATCCTTCCAATGATGTTGATATAAACATTCAAATACCATATCAAGAACAAACTGATCGGAGGAACATTGTTACATCAGGTATATATATAGTGTGCCTAACTCAAAAATCGTCTCTTCACTATTCTTTGTTCTATAATTTTTTTTTTTTTGAGATTCTCTATTTCAATAGAAATATTAATTATTTGGAATTTATAGTGCCATAATAGGACCATCGTTTTCTTTTCACCATATACAAAAGGGATGAGGTGGTCGCCGAAGAGAGTGAAGTGTTACACTGTGTTTGGATTGAGAGAGTTGGAGAGAAAAGAAGAGAAAACTTATAAGTTTCTTTCCATTTCTCTTGTTTGATTTTCCAAATTGCCAGAGATTTGGAGAGATTTGCAGAGATTTGAAGAGAAGAGAAGAGAAAATGGACATATTGGATTACTGTGATTTTTTTGTTGCGATGGCAAAAGTGAAATTTTATCCTCACATATAAGCTAGTGGGAGCACAAGAGGCGCTCTTTGGAGCTCAAATATCACTCCCCAAAATCAATTGTTTACCCCTATTTTTCTTATCCAATAAATAGAAAAAAAGGCTTGCGAACGGAAAAGAAATAAATGGATGACTAGTGCAGAGTGGACAGTTTTATAAGGTCAATGGAGACCCTTATATATATACATATGATATGGTAAGGACATCCCAATAAAAATTTATGAAGAGTAAGAAGTGTTACTCCCAAGTGTAATTTGATCCTATACTTTATAAAATCATTATACTTTGGGCTGATCTAGGCCTTTTAGTCTTAATAAACTAGCTTAATGAATCCAATTTGCTGCTCAAATTTTTGTTTGAAAATTATAGGATTCTTTAATTTGGACAAAATGTGAGGAAGAACTCAAAACCATCAAAACTCTATTATGTGTGCTTGTGCTGTAATACTTGGAGTCTATTTATACGTATGTGTTGATCTACAAATACAGCCATGAATATTTGTTTAAAGTCCGATCTACTGACATGGTCTTGTATTATATTGCAGTGTCGAGTCATTTGAATGGACTGCTTTCATGTCTCTCAAAACTTTTTGGTATGGTTAATAAAATTTTCTAAACATCTTGTTTTGTTAATGTATTTCTTCTTCTTTTTCTTACAATGATATCGATCAGTCTGAATTTGTTTTGGTCATCATCCTATTCCTAGGAATCAAGCAGATATATAATACAAAGTTGACACACATTCAAGTCCATGAACTTCTACATTGCGTGTGTAAAGAAATGTCAGGTTTAAGTGATCCACAACTCATAAAGGCTGGAGTGTACAATGCAATCTTCTTTGCTATTAAGCATGGGATTGTTGAGTTTATTATTGAGATAGTTAGAGTTAATCCCAACTTTCTGTGGAGCAATGATTCAAATGGAAGACGCATATTTCCTAGTGCAGTTGTATATCGTCAAGAAAAAATATTCAACCTTATATACAGCATTGATGCAAAGAAGGCTACATTGGTAGGTCATATCGATGATTTTTATAATAACATGTTACATTTGGCGGGGATGTTGTCGTCTTCAACTCAACTTGATCATATCTCTGGTGCAGCTTTACAAATGCAAAGAGAGCTACAATGGTATAAGGTATATTTCATCATTTGAATAACAAGTGTAAATATTATATAATTTAGATTCCATATACTCCGTATTGTTTTTAAACACAATGATCTAATTATATATATATTATCTGTTGATATGACAAATTTTCTCAAGTCCAATATATTTTAGTTCACCCACATATTAATATGGTAACTTAACTGACCAAGTGATAAAGAAATTTGGCTAATTAATCTACCCACAAGCCAAGTTACCAAATTAATATGTGGGTTCACATGGATTATTCAAATTAGTATGTAATCTTAATTAAATACATCATCATGCATCATTAATTTTATTGTTATTGACCTCAAAGAAATAGTTTAAAATTCATACAATCTATTTCACAGTAAGGAGGCCAATGTATATAT
Source organism: Hamamelis virginiana (assembly GCA_017140935.1). NCBI lineage: Eukaryota > Viridiplantae > Streptophyta > Magnoliopsida > Saxifragales > Hamamelidaceae > Hamamelis > Hamamelis virginiana. The sequence goes on along the minus strand of JAESVK010052551.1, from coordinate 5,544 downwards.
ATACACCTCCCTCAGGCCAATTTTTGGTGATTTTATACATAGTATTAAAGAGTGCATTATGCACACTAATTAAAGAGGGTATGAGGTAAAGAAATTTGCAAATTTAGTTGATCATCATAGAGGAGGTTTATATATAGTCAAACACTAAATACATAATTAAGTTGAACCTAGCTCGATCGATAATGTTCTGGTAATTGAAATACATAATTACATCTTAATTAGTAACATTAATTTCTTTCATTTTTTTTTTAAATGGATCATTGCAGGAAGTGGAGAGCATCGTGCATCCTATGTATAAGGAAAATCAGAACAAGGATGGTCTAACACCTCGCGAATTATTTTCTAAGAATCATAAGAACTTGCTGAAAGAGGCGGAAAAATGGATGAAGGAAACAGCATCATCTTGCACAGTTGTGACTGCTCTCATTGTCACTATAATGTTTGCAGCAGCATTTACTCTTCCTGGTGGTAACGATCAGAATACAGGGTTTCCGATGTTCTTAAACAAAAATTTGTTTATAGTTTTTATAGTATGTGATGCAATATCGCTCTTTTCTTCCACTACTTCATTATTGATATTCCTAGGAATCCTCACATCACGCTATGGGGAAGAATATTTCCTCAAATCCTTGCCTACTAAGATGATTCTTGGCCTTATAACCCTTTTCATATCTACTGCAACTATGATGATAGCTTTTTCTTCCGCCCTTTTTCTTATGCTACAAGAACATTTTTCGTGGTTATTCTTTCCAATCATTTTTCTTGCTGCTGTTCCAATCACCCTATTCATTTTATTACAGTCTCCTCTCCTTGTTGAGATCTTCATGTCCACGTATGGACCTAGCATCTTCCATAGGAAAACAAATCCTTGGGTGAAGTAATTTCAATTATCATGTATCTTTTGGAGTTTTTAATTAATATGTAAATTAACTTCATTGCTAGCTAGATTGTTATTTGTTCAAATGATTTGGAGTTTTGATTAATTAATGTAAATTAACGTCAATCATTGCTTCTTATTTGTTCAAATGATACGCGGGAGAACAATTGAGCAAAGCTGGAGAAAACAATCACATGATCCTCACATGACTAAATATGGGTTTCAATTTGGAGGTTAAAGCTAATGGATTAGAATGAATCTTAATATTATTTAGGAAAGATTAATGCAACAGTGTTCGAAATCTTAACATTTACGTGGTTAAGGAAAAAACAATTAAGAGTATCCAAGCATGGCTACGTTAATCTATCCCAAAAAATGTTAAGATTCCAGTTTTGTCCTATATTGAAATAAGTTTTTAAAATTTATCATAAATTGATCAAATTTAAAGTTTAGGTCTTGAATTGAAATTATCCCTAAAGTTCGAGGTACTAAACTGTAGCTAACCCAAAATTTTATTAATATTTTAATTTCATTTATTTAGCATCCCAATAAATTTAGAGTTTTTTAGTTATATGTCCTTCGTATTAGAGTTTTGGGATCTTAAATCCCAAATAAAAAAAAATAAATAAATAAATAAATAAATAAACAACCTAACCCAGTAGGTCCCTCATTGCCCGATTCAAGACAAATTTGCCCTTTTAGAAAACCCTCCAACCGGTGCATATTATTTATATTCCTAAAATATAGCTAACAATGTGGGTGGATTCCTTGAAAAAAGGGATTTCATTGACTACAGCAAATCAAAATCCAAAAAAAAAGAAAAAAAGTTGGCTTCGCAGATCACAAACCCACATTGCTTGTGCTTAACTCCCACAGTGGATTAACTTTTGCTTTTCATATGCTAATGGTGAAAAATCGTAAGCTTCTAAAGACCCAATCATATACATTTTAAGTTCTTGTGAGTATCCTACAATCAATTACATTTGTCATTTGAGGAAGCAAGACCCGTCCGTGTGAGTTCACGCTTTTTAACGTCAAAGAAGAACTCATCAATGAGAAAGAAATTAAATAAAGTAAAACCCGAGGTTGTGATCGTGAAGGAGCAAGGCCCGTCCATTTGAGTTCATGCTTTTTTTAAAAAAAAAAAAATGTATGCATTCAAATATTTTTTTTCATATGTGTCAGAGTTCGGTGAATGTCATTAGACTGTACATCAATATTTGGTGCTTAGAGTACTAAGAAAATGTAGGATTTTTAACCATGAAACATATAAAGTTCATGTTTTTTTGTTAAATATATACATTCATATTCTTTTTCATATGTATTCAAATGTGTTTATTCCCATGTATTTATATGTATGTGTTATTTTGGGAGGAAAATCATAAACTTTTTAGTTTAAAAATTTTGATCTTTAACGTTTTGAATCAAACATATTGAATAAACAGGCATATATATATATATATATATATATATATATATATATACATACTTAGCAATTTTACAATTTCACACACACAAAATATATATGTTCAATTAGTATATGAAAATGACATTTGAAGAAATATATATGTTAGTATACTAGAACTCTAAAAAACTGAACCTATTTATTTGATCTAGAAATAATACTCGATTAAACATATACTTTCTTTGTATACTCAATTTCGTTTGGGAAAAACCATTGAATAAATGAGATAATTTATGAGAAGCGAAATAGTATCCCAATAAAAACATGAATATATGAGATAATTGAAGAAAATAAAATTATTAATATTTTATCTTCCTAAATAATTCAAATTTGAAATTGAGATAAAATAGGAAAGATTCAAAAATGAATTAAGGATTATTAGCAAAATTAAATATGATGAGGCAGTTTAGTCTTTAAAAAAAAAAAAAAAAAAAGACTTTCACCGATTAAAGGTAACCCGTAAGGATTCTATGAGTTAGTACTTTTTTGCAATGTTTTAAAATCTGGACAGTTCATCGAACCGGAAAAGTGATTGGGTTAAGGATAAATCGGTTCAACCGTCGAATCAACTGGATTGAATTGTGACGTCATAAATATATTACTTATTTATTAAATAAAATTAAAAAAAAAATCTATAAAAGTTCTAAAAAATTAAGGTTAGTTCAACTAAAAAAATATGGACTTCTGGAGTTGCTGCTTGCTAGTTGCTAGTTGCTAGTTGAATATTTGAGTTAGTTCAACTAGAAAAAAACAGAGTAATAGTACCGTACCATTTTTTCTCTTCACCATTGGCAACAATGGTACAGAAATTTTAACAAAGGACTTTTAAGAAAACATTTAGGTCATCAGGCCATGTTAAGATTGCGAATTTTAATTTTTGAAAGTCATATCGTTGCAGGAGGTGGACCGTATGATTGGGCACCAAAATCTTCAATTGTACATTTCCAATTGTACAAAAGCATCCAAGGATGGATAGAGACTTATGTTGACTACTCTAGCTAGTATGATTGGGCACCAAAATCTTCCCAAAATCTTCTTTGAATTTGATTCACATCTTCCTTTTCATTACCTAATAATCAAACCCAATATTCCTCTTTTCACACTCCGTGATTCATACATTTTAATGGTATTTAAGGTCTTTTATATGTATTCGAGATCCATCATCATTACATAAATCCAAATGAGCTCTAATTTTTTTCTAAATGACTTTTTAGAAAGTTCATCTTAGGAATCACTTCTACAAAAATGACTTCCATTTGTAAGAAGCTACGCCAAACGCCACCTAATCCAACGGTCAATTATTCAAAATAAGTATCTCACAATTGCCTAGCAAAACTTAACATGTGATAATAAAAAAATTTATGCCTGCATTGATAACTATATTTTGACCTTAGTCGAATTAAGTTTACGTATGTATTTCTTTCAATTATTTCACAATATCGGCTTTTAATATCCATCCTTTTTTTAGTGATTTTTTTTTTTGGGGGTAGAATTACTTTTTAATGTAATTATCAAATTTACTCTAATTTGTAATGGAGTTTTAAATTTTATGAGAAAATATTTTAGTAATTCACACTATACATTTATCCAAACAAAGTAGGTTGGGTTGGGTTAATTAACAGTATAAATGCGCATTTAAAAAAAAAAAAAAAAAATTTCATGATCTAAAAGGGCCTAAAAAGATAGATTATATATTATTATATGGGACAGGTTCCTCTAACTATTTACTTTACCATTATTTTTATCACTCATTGTCAATACTATTGTGGGTCTATTCCCGGTGTAAAGCGGTCTCGAGACCTCTGGTGTAAGGTCTTCGTGCGCGGGCGTGCCAGGGCTCAAAGCCCCAAAGACCGTGTGAACACGACCTCTAGCACCTTCTAGGCCGAGAATCTAGGAAAGGTCCTAAATGCCTAGTCGGTCACTTTGGAATTGGAATCGGAATTGGAATTGGAATCAGGCAATTGGCGAGAATTAGAGGTTGAGATCCTCTTGGGTTCTAGTGTTAAATGTCTAATAAAAACTAAAAT
>JAESVK010052548.1:0-10933 GCA_017140935.1 Hamamelis virginiana | reverse complement strand
TGACTCGCATCAAAGTATGTTCATATTGAATACATTTGGTATTGTAAGCCTCGCAAGTCATGATTCTTGTTTTCAAGCACACTTTCGCTTGATTTAAGCTTCAAGAATTGCATTTTCGCATGAACTTTCATTTGTATGCATCATATTCATTTTGGAACAATTGTACAACTTTGAAAGATGATTTTAGGCCATCATTGCTCTTTTGAACCTCAACTCCTTGAAAGTTTCCATTTTGAACCCTAATTTGAGCCAAGAGTGCCAATTCGTTCAAAGCTTAGGAACCCTAGGGTAAATTTGGAAGGCGGAGCTGTGTTAGCATGCAGTGGTACTTTTTCCCCGGTGTTTTAAGGTGGTGGTGGTTGAAAACTCATTCGAAGGAGGTATTGTGGGTTGCAAAGGGTGAAAAGTGGCAAAAAGTCTCAAACCAGGCAAATTTCAGCAAGTGGGACCGGTACCCCTCCCAATGGGGACCGGTACCCCTCCACCAGAAGCAAAAGGGACCGGTACCCCCTTTAAGTGGGACCGGTACCCCTCTGCAGAAATTGAAAAATTCGACCCTTTTATACCCCAACCCGAGTTTTTACCCCATTTCAACCTCATTTCACCCCCTTTCCTCAACTTTTCCCTCATTTTCAACCCCTCCCAAGCATTCTCCATCACTTTGGAGAGATTTTACCATCCCTCACCAAATCCACCATCAAATCCTAGCTTTTTCCACATTTTCACCATATATCAACTCATTCCCATCAAACCCTAACCCTAAACCTGAAAATCCACCCACTTACACACTCTTTCCATCGATTGAAGACGGGTATGCATTAGAGTGGCTGTGGTGGATTTCCTTTGGGTGATTTGGAGCTTCTCTTGCGTTGTGGGTAAGTTTCTCAGTTTTTGAAGTTTGCAAGCAAGCTAGGGTTTTCATTTCTCCATTTGGCAAATTGTGTTAGGGTGAGGTGTGGTGTTTTGTTGGGGATTGTACTTCTTTTGTGGTGATTTGTGTTGAGTATGGAAGCTTTGGGGAGGAAAATGCTTTGTGATGCGAAGAGAGGGTGTATGATGTTCATTGAAATGGGCATTTGGGATTGTTTGGTAGCCATGCTAGTGCTTCTTTGCATGATTGGTCTAGTCGTGACGTTCATGGCTAGAACCAAGACGCCGAAGGGAGGGAAAGCCTCAGGCTCTTCTGTGGAGCAGGCGGTTAAGAAGAGAAAAGCAAGTTCTTCCCAACCTGTGAAAAAGGGAAGGGGAAAGAGGCATGAAAGTGAAAGTGAGGAGAGCGAGGATGATGACATTGAGGCCATGTTTGAAGAGGATAGGCCACAAGATGATGAAGATGCATGGGTTCAGTCACTTGCTAAAAGAGGGTTCATCTGTGAAAGGAATGTGGAAGCATCAACCTTTATCCACACTCATCCCATTCGAGGTACTATTGAGAACCAAAACTTGGGCTTCCTGTGTAGGCCTGTCGAGGGCTATCACCCATCCGTGGTAAGAGAGTTCTACTCTAACTTGAGAGAACATGAAGAATTTGAGTATCACATGAAGACAACTGTAAGTGGAAGGACCTTTCTAGTGAACACTGCTACCATTGCTACGGCCTTGGGATATCCTCGACCTTCCCATGCAGATGGTGTCCCTTACCCATTTCGCCCATTGACAGTCTTCAATGGGGCTTTATTCACTCAAGCTATGTGCTCAAATCCTGTGCCGATGGTATCATTCACTCGGAGTGAATTCACCCCTGGGAAGCTAAAGCCCGAATATGCTTTAATGAACAAAATCATCCATTGTAGCATCGACCCAAAAGGAAAGGAAAAAATACCAACAGTCGATGAAATCAAGTTCCTTTTTGAAGTGATGAATGGGCGGCGAATTGACTTCGCAGCGGTGATTTGGGGAGTAATGAGGGACTTTGTAAACTTTGCAAGCAAGACGACCTACATGCCTCTTCCTTGCTTGGTCACTCAAATTGTAAAAGCTGAAGGAATCAAGTTGCCTCCGAAGAACAAAATGGCACCTCCTCACTGTGGTCCCATCAACAATGTAACCGAAGCAAGGAGCATAGCAGCTTCAGTGAAGCCCAGGCCAGCTCAATCCCTGTCAGTTTCTGAAGGGCCGTCCTCGTCGTCAGCACCTAAGCCTGCAAGTACATCTCCACTCAAGAGAATGGAGCGCAGAATCAAGGGATGGTTCAAATGCATTCTGGGGAAGCAGAAGCAGATTGACCACAGACTGGCTAGGTTAGAGAGAGAGGTTCACGTGCTTAGAGGTGACCCATCTGCTGTTGACCCACCACTTCCTAACTTGGAGGGGATTCCGATGAGGTTGACGACTGTGTGGATGAGGATGATTTCAGTGACGAGGAGGGGTCGGAGGAGGAGTAGTTGGGGTACTTTTTAGTAGTTAGGTTATTTATGTTTTCAGTTGTGGTTTTTACTTTTCTAGTCTAGTTTTATTTTGGTTTAGGGTAGCATAGGGCGGTGTTGGCACAGGGTAGTGACCCAAGCCAAGTTAAAGCCAACACCCATTTTGTTTTTGAAGCCCATTTGTGTAACCCTCGGTCATTGCATGCTTAAAAGTCCTTTTTGATTTTAAAGTGTCGGTTGTTCCCTTATGAACATTATGCATCTATGAATGGTTAGTTTATGTTATGAATGCTTTATTTCTGCTTCATGGTGTAAGCTTTCGAGTTACTCCATTCCACTCACTCTTATATCTCTGTCTTTAGTTTTTGATTGATTGATGTTGGTTTGTGAAGCTCTTACTGGCAAAATTCCACACACATGGAAAAGGGACAAGCATAAGTGGTTCAATCTCTTGCATTGTATGTCAAGTTTAAGTAGTATGCTCATGTTTGCATGTTGAAAGCGAACTCTTTTGTTCATTTATTTGTTTCTTTTCTCTTAGTTCTTAGTTCTTTTTGGTTCAAATCTTACTAGGGACTAGCAAGATACAGGTTGGAGGGTGTGTTTAGCACATAATTCGCTCATTTTTACTTGTCTTTTTGTACATTTTACCTGTTCTTCAACCCTAGTTTGGCTTGATTCTGGTATTTTTAATCCTTTCATTATTTTTGAGCACTTGCAGGTTGCATGGTGCTAATTCCATTCTTTTGAAGGTGTTCGATGAATTCCGAAGGTTTTCATCCATTGACCAAGGCGATCTAGCACTTTCTCATGCTCGTTGTTATGCATCTATGGAGCATTCTCCGTCAAGGCCTTCCCCAAGCAAGTCATCCGCCCAATTCCAGTGCATTGGTGAACCAAGCATCTTTGGAGCGGTCCTTAAAGCTCATGCGATCATTTGGGGCAAGCTAAGATGAAGCGAGGAAGTTGGAGGGCAAAAATATGCAGGTTTTGGCTTTGCAGCTAAGGGGGTACCGGTCCCTCCTAGAGGGGTACCAGTCCCACCATGGAGGGGTACCGGTCCCTTTGTTCGGGAAAGTCTCCAGGTCAATCGTAAAACACTCCAAACTCAAGGGCACTCTTGTCCTTTGGTCCCCATGTCTGATACCCTTTTGGGGGGTATTTATTGTGCATTTTCAGCTGTTGAACCATTCTCTCTTGCTCTTAGTTTGGTTTTCTAAGGTTAGCTTAGTTCTTAAGGGTTTTAGCTTAGTTTTTCTTGGTTTCTTGCATTTCTAGCTTAGAGTAGCTTAGTTTGTTGGTCTTTATTGTTGTTCTTACTTTGTAAACCCTAGTTTAGGTTGTTGTTTTCCATTTTACTCTCAAGGTTGTAAGCTACACTTATTTTGGATCATTTATTACATAGCATTTACTCTTTTTCAGCTTTTATGGTTGTGTATGGTTATTGTCTTCTTCATTATGGCTAGCTAAGCATTTAAGGAGGGTTTTATGGTGAAGTTCCTCTCCAATGCCTTAGGTAATGGTGGTTTCTCAACTCAAATGCTTTATTGTTAATGGAATGTGGCCTCTTCTACTCTCTTTCCTTTTGAAACCACATGGAGTCATATCCATGACCAAGATATGACTTGTGAGAGGTTGTATAGTGGTGATGAGCACATATGAACTCCATGTGTATGTTAAAACCTCAAAGTGAGTAGTAAGTTACATTCATCATATGTTTTATTCTCTTGAACTTGTATTGTTAAATCTTTCCATTCAAAGCCATATGTCACATGGACCATTTGAATGAGTAATGTTTGAGAAACCACTAGACCTAGGTTAGGAAGGAATGAATCCATAAAACCCATCCTTTCTTTCATTTACAAGTTTACAAATCAAATATTTGCCATTAATTTGGCACAAATCTCACAATCAAACAAACCCCCATGTTTACACTTGTTTTTACATTCATTGGGTAGCATAACCTAAGAATCACTAGAACCTATTCCACTCCCTGTGGAAATGACCTAGGTACTCCTAGTTTTATTGCTAGACGATCATAAGACTCCTACGCTTGGGAATCTCATGCGCACAACACTTCAATTTACGTCCAAGCAATTGGCGCCGTTGCCGGGGAGTGGCGAGCGTTCTAGTTGATTCGGAGAGAGAGCTAGTGGTAATTTGCAATGACATTGCAAATCCGGTAAGTTTTCTCACCTCTTTTACTTTATGCAAAAAATTCTTTGTGTATATAACTCTTGTAAATATTATTTTGGTTGAGGTGAAATTAGTGCATGTCGGCGTGGGCTCGTGATGAGCAACACCGACTTGTAAGAATCACACCTCAACAAGCTCCTAGTAATCCAATTGCAAGACGCTTATTTCACTTACCTTCCACTCCTTCAATGGAGCACACTGAGAATCAACAAATTCCTTTAAATCCAAATTACCAAGGGTTACCTCACAACCCTCAAAGACCTTATGACCCTCCGCTGCAAGGAGATGGTGTTGTTCCGCCGGCAACCCCGGCGGTGGGAAGGGGGAATCCTAATCCCCATGCTCAACCATATAGAGAGCCCCCTGTCCCTTTGGCTAATTTAGGGAGGACTCTTAGGGAGATTTTGAGACCTACAAGAACCACCACACCCTCATGTATTTGCCTACCTCAAGAGGCCCATAATTTTCCCATGAGACCGGAGATGATTCGTCTTCTCCCTGAATATAGAGGGTTCGATTCTGAGAATCCCTATACATACATGAGAGACTTTGAGGATGTGTGTAGCGCGTTCCTTTCTACAGGATCGCCCATACATATCATATGCTTGGTTTTATTCCCTTTCTCTCTTAAGGACAAAGCGAAAATATGGTTTCACTCTCTTACCCCTAATTCTATCCACAATTGGAGTGACATGCAACGCATATTCCTTGATAAATTTTTCCCTCCGGGGCGCACTAATGCACTTTTGAGAGCTATCCAAAATTTTTCTGAAAAACCGGGTGAATCTTTTGCAACTGTATGGGAAAGATACAAAGAGCTTCTTAATGCTATCCCTCATCATGGTTTGGATATAGGCCAAATCATTGGCTACTTTCATCAAGGGCTTTCCCTAGAAAACAAACAGTATATCCAAATGATGAGTGGGGGACAGTTTTATGAGAAGAGCCCTGAAGAGGCCATACAGTGTTTTGATTCCATAGCGGAGAATGCCCGGAATTGGGAGACTAATTCCTCTCTTGATGCCGCTAGAGTGCAAAGTGTACCCGTTGGAGGAGGAAAACATCATGTAAAGGATAATGATGATCTCCAAGCCAAAATAGCTAGCTTGACTAGGAAGTTAGAGGCCATAGAGCTACAAAAAGTGAGTGAGGTGAGCACCGTGCCCAAAGTGCCTACGGCACCTACGGGACCTAGGTTGGAGGACTTGTGCATAATTTGCGATGATCCCACTCATTCCACCCAAGATTGCCCTAATCTTCCCCAAGTTAAGGGAGCCATTCAAATTGAGCAAGTCAATGCTCTCAACTACCAAAGGAAGCCCTTCAACTCTCCATTTTCTGAAACTTACAATCCGGGGTGGAGTAAACACCCCAATTTTAGTTGGAAGAGTGATGGAGGAAATGCTTCCTCAAGCCAAAGCAACCCAAATCCAAATCCTTTTCAAAGTAACCAAGGTTTTCCAAGTCAAAATTTCCAAAATCAAAACTTTCAAAACCAAGGTTTTCAAAATCAAGGTCAAGGTCCCAACTACCAAGGTCAAGGGTTTCCATCAAACCCTAACCCAAATTTTGGTCCACCACCGGTAAACTCCTATCTACCACCCCACAAGAGGAATTATGATTATGTGATTGCACAACTTGTGCAAGGTCAAGCTCAAACCAATCAAGCCATAGGGGATATGAGAACCCAATTGACTAAGTTGACCACAACCTTGGGAGCACTTCAACAAGAGAAGGGGAAGTTTTCCTCTCAACCCGTGCAAAATCCACAAGGTCAACATAGCATTGGATCCTCAAATCCCAATGAAGGGAACCATGAACATGCCAAGGCCATTACCACTCTTCGAAGTGGAAAGATTATTGACAAAACCATCCCACCCAAGGATTCCAACAAAGAAGTTTCTAAAAATTTACAAAAGGAATCTAAGGGGGATGAGAAAGATATTGAAAATGAGCCTAGCGTTCCCAAACCAAGTGGTGTTGATATTGGTTCAAGCCAAGAGAGGGCTAAATTTATTTCTTCCGCCCCATTTCCCCAAAGACTTAGGGCACCTAAGAAATTGACAAATCATGCTGAGATATTTGAATTGTTTAAACAGGTGAAAGTCAACATACCTTTGTTGGATGCTATTAAACAGGTGCCCTCGTATGCAAAATTCTTGAAAGACTTGTGTACAGTGAAAAGGAATTTGGGGGTGCATAAGGAAGTGTTTATGACTGAGCAATCCACATCCCTCTTGCAAAACACCTTGCCCCGTAAATACAAAGACCCCGGGACCCCTACCATTGAAATAACCATAGGAAGTTCCAAGGTGGGTAGAGCTTTAGTGGATTTGGGGGCGAGTGTTAATTTGTTGCCATATTCTGTATATGTGGAGTTGGGGTTGGGAGAACTAGAGTCAACTGGGATCAAACTTCAATTAGCTGACAGGAGTGTTAAGATACCTAGGGGAGTAGTGAAAGATGTACTTGTGCAAGTTGATAAATTCTATTTCCCTGTGGATTTTGTGGTGTTAGAGACCCACCCTGTAGTAGATCAAGGGAGTCAATTCCCTGTGATTCTTGGTAGGCCTTTCTTGGCCACAGCTGATGCTTTGATTCAGTGTAGGAGTGGGTTGATGACCCTAACCTTTGGAAACATGACTGTTAACTTGAATATTTTCAATTTGATAAGGGAAGTGGGGGAAGATATGGAGGAAGAGGTGCATGAGGTGAGTAGGATAGATACCTTAGTGCAGCACCAATGGGATCTTTCCGCCCATGATGATCCATTGCAGTCATGTCTAGTAAATGGAATTGTTGATGATGAGGAGGTGAGTGAAGAGATGGAGTTTCTATACTCCATGCTCAATGAATAAGAAGTTTTAGAAGTGAATGGGTGGGTGCCTCGCTTCGAAGCATTGCCACCCATTGAGAAAAGTCTTGTCCCATCAAGTATCCAACCACCGGAATTAGAGTTGAAACCCTTGCCCTCTGATTTGAAATATGTGTACCTAGGTGACAATGAGACTTATCCCGTGGTCATTTCTTCTCACTTGGAGGTTGACCAAGAGCTTAAATTGTTGGAAGTGCTTAGAGACCACAAAAGTGCCATAGGTTGGTCCATTGCCGACCTCAAGGGAATTAGTCCCTCTCTTTGCACTCATAGGATTTATCTTGAGGATGATGTCAAACCTTCACGCCAACCTCAAAGGAGATTGAACCCTATTATGAAGGAGGTTGTGCGAAAGGAGGTTATGAAGTTGTTGGATGTGGGGATAATCTATCCTATAGCGGATAGTAAGTGGGTGAGTCCTATACAAGTGGTGCCCAAGAAATCGGGTATTACTGTTGTAGAGAATGAAGAGGGTGAATTAATTACCACACGAGCCACCACGGGATGGCGAGTGTGCATTGACTATAGAAAGTTAAATTCATGCACTAGGAAAGACCACTTCTCCTTGCCATTCATTGATCAAATCCTAGAGAGAGTTGCGGGACATGCCTTCTATTGTTTCCTAGATGGATATTCGGGCTACAACCAAATAGAAGTTTCCTTAGAGGATCAAGAAAAGACTACTTTCAGATGTCCCTTTGGGACATTTGCCTTTAGGAAAATGCCTTTTGGTTTATGTAATGCTCCTGGTACCTTCCAGAGATGCGTGACTGGGTTGTTTAGTGATATGGTGGAAAAGATTGTTGAAGTTTTCATGGATGACTTCTCAGTCTTTGGGGATTCTTTTGATGGTTGTTTAGAGAACCTATCTAAGGTTCTAGGAAGATGTGAGGAGAAAAACCTTGTGCTGAATTGGGAAAAGTGTCATTTTATGGTGACACAGGGAATAGTCCTAGGACATATTGTGTCATCTAGGGGAATAGAGGTTGATATGGCCAAGATCGAGTTAATTGCTAAACTTCCTTCTCCTAAGACTGTAAAAGATGTGAGATCATTCCTAGGACACGCTGGCTTTTATAGGAGGTTCATTAAGGGATTTAGCGGGATTGCGCGACCCTTGTGTAATCTCTTGGGAAAGGATATTCCTTTCGAGTGGGGGCATGATTGTGAGGTCGCTTTTTGTAAACTGAAAGAAATGCTAACTTCACCTCCTATCATGCAAACACCCGACTGGAATTTGCCTTTTGAAATCATGTGTGATGCCAGTGATTTTGCCATAGGAGCGGTGTTAGGTCAAAGGGTGGATAAAAAACCACATGTCATTTACTACGCTAGTAGAACAATGAATGATGCCCAAAGAAACTACACAACTACTGAGAAATAGTTGCTAGCGGTGGTTTTTGCCTTAGACAAGTTCTGGTCGTACATCTTAGGTTCACCCATTTTAGTCTTTACTGACCATGCGGCACTTAAATACCTTTTGACAAAGCAAAATGCCAAGCAAAGACTAATTAGGTGGATCCTACTCCTCCAAGAATTCAATTTAACAATTAAAGATAATAAGGGAGTTGAGAATGTTGTCGCCGACCACTTGTCTAGGATCTCCTTTGATGATTCTGCTAACACCCTCCCCATTTCTGAGACCTTCCCTGACGAGCAACTGTTTGCTCTTTCCCACTATCCTTGGTTTGCGGATATTGTAAATTACCTTGTGACTGAACAGATTCCTACCCATTGGAGTACCCAGGATAGGAAGAAATTCTTGAGAGAGGTGCAGAAATATTACTTTGATGACCCTTACCTCTTTAAATATTGCCCTGACCAAATTTTAAGAAGATGTGTGCCGGATATTGAAATACCGAGCATTATGTCATTTTGTCATAGTGAGGCATGTGGGGGTCATTTCTCTGCTAGGAAGACAGCCGCCAAAATCTTACAATGCGGTTTCTATTGGCCTTCCTTGTTCAAAGACTCTTTCAAGTTTTGCAAAACCTGTGAGCGTTGCCAACAGCTAGGGGGAGTTACTAGGAGACACATGATGCCCCTCACACCGATCATAGTTATTGAGATTTTCGATTGTTGGGGCATCGACTTTATGGGACCTTTCCCATCCTCCTTTGGTAACCTGTACATCTTGCTGGCAGTGGACTATGTGTCCAAGTGGGTTGAGGCAATCCCATTTAAGACCAATGACCATAAAGTAGTATTGAAATTTTTGAAAGAAAATGTCATGTCTAGATTCGGGGTGCCTAAGGCTATCATTAGTGACGGCGGTTCGCATTTTTGCAATTGCCCCTTTGAGACCTTAATGAAAAAATATGGGGTAACCCATAAAGTGTCAACCGCCTACCACCCACAGACAAATGGCCAAGCTGAATTGGCCAATAGGGAGATCAAACACATCCTAGAGAAAACTGTGAACCCCAATAGGAAAGATTGGTCACTTAGGTTGGCCGATGCCTTATGGGCGTATCGCACGGCCTATAAAACTGTGTTAGGCATGTCTCCCTATCGCATAGTGTTTGGAAAGGCGTGCCACCTACCAGTGGAGATGGAACATAGGGCATACTGGGCTATTAAACACTTGAATTTTAATCTTGATGCCGCAGGTCAGCAGAGGAAGCTCCAGCTAAGTGAGCTTGAAGAGATTAGGCAAGACGCCTATGAAAGTGCTAGGGTTTACAAGGACAAGATGAAAGCGTTTCATAACAAGAACATAGCTCGTAAGTCCTTCGAGCCAAATCAAAAGGTCCTGCTGTACAACTCTAGGCTACACCTTTTTCCTGGCAAGTTGAGGTCCCGATGGGTGGGACCATTCATTGTCAAGTCCGTGTTCCCTCACGGGGCTGTGGAGATTGAGAATCCCAAGAATGGCAACATTTTCAAAGTGAATGGACAGCTCCTCAAGCCATTTTTGGAGAACTTTTCGCATGAGACTGTGGAAGAGGAACTTGTAGACCCAGTCTATTGCGAGGCCCAATCCGAGTAACTTCTTTTGTGATTATGTGTATATGGATTTTTTTTTTTTTTTACCTTCGTTTAGTTGCTTTCTTTTTGGACATTGTGGATACTCTAACCTTTGTGCATATTTACTGCAGTGTAAATGATTTTCAAGTGCTTTTGTACCCTCTTCCCATTTTTTGTCTTTAAATGCTTAATTTTTTCATGCATTGAGGACAATGCTCACTCTTAAGTAGGGGGGGAGGTTCACTTGTGTTCATTTTTCATGCTCATTCTCACACAATAGGTAGCTTCTTTTTGGGTATAGAGTAGCATGCTTAGCATGAATCTTAGCAAATACTTTTGATGCAAAATTTTTCGATTTTTGAGCTTACATGAGAATAAAACTTGAGACTTATATGCTATGCTTCCTTTTGAACTTGCATTATGAATGTGAACTCTTCCATTGCACATGCACGCCATTAGAGTGGAACTAACTTACAGCATATCACTTGAACCTTTTGTCATCTCATTCATCTATTCATGTTTCCACATC
>JAESVK010052541.1:50297-67670 GCA_017140935.1 Hamamelis virginiana | reverse complement strand
AACTGAGAGTGATGATCCCTTATTGCACACTCATCCATCTTCATGCATAACTCATTAGAGCCAATAAGCACCGATTACAACCTAATGTATAAGGCCGTACGAGATACTATCAAACTCTAGCAACCTATGCACAAGACAGCTATGGTGTCTCAGGTCTAAGGACTACCAAATAAATGGACATAACATTAGAATATTCCTTTGACAGAACTACCATAGGAATGCTCTTTGCAGATCATGTTCAGTGTACATATTCTCTAATATGCACCCACAGATTAACCTAAGTGTCACTACACTGATAGGAAAGACTACCTATCCTCCATATGAGTTGGTTTAAATCTGTGCTACTCTTCATACGGTTAATTAAATATCCACTTTAATAAACCTTTGAGTAGGAACTGTTTTAGAATAGATGTATATGAGAAATATCAGTCTCTCTATCTCAACTCCTTGAGATGCATATTTCTCTTATCATTTATTCATGGACCTTATCATATATGTTAGAACATATTAGATAAGTTATACCTTCCATATATCGATAATATGAAACTTAATATACCCTTTAGGATTGGTTTTAGGGCATACTTCTAACACAAATGGGTTTCAATTGCCTTTTTGGTTCAATTTTAACCCGAAAATAGGTCAAAACTGACGAAAATTGAGCGAAAAGTCAAACCGGGAGTCAAAAAGTTTCAGAAAAGTCAAAATTAGGCAAAATTGGGGATTAGGGATGGATGACCATCCCCCATGGACGGTTGGCCGTCCTTAGTGGGATGGTCATCGACCCTAGTTTCTAATTTTCGACTATTTTGACGATTTTTGACTTTTGAGTGTCTTATTTCGCCTCTAGCTCGATTTCTTTTGCCAAAAAGCTATAAAAACACACCCCTATGCTCACTTTCATCACACTAAACACAATGGAAGCTCTCAAGTTGATCATCAACCTATTTGTAGCGAGAATGCGAGTGAAAGATAAGAAGGTGTTTGCGTGATTTGGCTTCACTTCATGGTTCTTTCTCTATCATGTGAAACTTGAAGACAAGCTTCTCAACTCTGTGATCCACTTCTGGGACTCCGATCTTCATGTATTTCGCTTCAACTGTGAAGAGGTATGTCCTTTATTTGAAGAGTTTGTGCCTTAACGTTTATCTCTGCTAATGGTCTTTTCATATTTCCTACCATTCGTCGAGGTTACTTCCAAACCTTTTCTTCTCTTTTTGAACTTTTGTCTAGAGAAGCTTCTTCATATATCCATGGCAACTCTATTGATCTTCTCAAACTTGCTTCATTTTTCTTGAGGGAATGGGGAAAATCATTAGCTCTTCATAGGCCTACCCAGTACGCACTCGCCCTATGCATAGTGGGTTGTTTCCTTATTTCGAACGGAACCACTTTCATACCCATTGAAACATGTGAGCTCATTCTGCCATTGTCGAAGTCTCATAACATCATTCCCCTGGTGCTAGCTGAGACTCTGAACGGGCTTGACCATTTTCACTCCAACTCTGCTTCTTGCATTAGGGGTAGCCCCATTCTCCTTTAGATGTGGTTGGTTGAAAGACTCAAGCTGATCACTCCCCTTGATGGGCCCAAACATTTGTCCCATAACTATTGTTCACGAAAGCTTTTATCCTTTGAGCGTCGCTCAATTCAAGACATGATTATCTTCTTCTCTTCTCTAACTTGGAGAGATATTTAGTGGTATGTGGCTATATGGGATTGTAGCGACGAGTATGTGCTACACACTTCGGGATGCTGTCAGGTGAAGCTCATGGGCTTAAAGCATACATCATTCTACTGGGCTTCTCGCGTGCTTCGCTAGATGGGCCATGTTCAAACAAATCTCCCTATCAAAGGGCACATTCACGGGGTAGAGGTGGTTACTCCTTCTTTGGTATCTTGGGCTATGAAGAAATGGGCTTCAGGCTTATCTATGATTCAGGTAAGGGATCGCACTGGACCTTTTAGGCTTAGTGAGGGATATCGGGCCTGGCTTAAACAAGATTTGGGTTCAAAAGTACAGGTTACAAGGGACAAGATTCGAAGTCTTGTTTATGATTCTCGAGTTACAGCTCAGTCAGCAAGTTCATCACTTCCACCAGATGCGTCACGAGTCAGGACAACTAAGAGAAATAGGGGAAATGAGAATGAAGCCCAAGCCCGCAAAGCTAGAAGGACTGAGAATAGACTAGGAATTTTTTTCTGTTTTTTTTTTTCTTTTTCTAAGCAATGTAAGATTTAAAGAAAGTAGGAAATATGGACATACATGACATGTAATAAATCTTTCAAAAAGTTTCTACCCTATATGGATGAATAAATATCAATTTTATTAGAATCTTGAAAAATTTCCTTTAACAATTATAATTGAATCAACTATTGGTTGTTTTTACAAGAAATAGACCGCACCCAAGGTAACTTTATGGGTTGCCTATGTATCCCCGTCCTTGATGCATTCTCTTGCCATTTTTCTCTAACTTATTGTGATATTTGGGGAATCAGGTCTTCGTAGTTCATGAATCAAGTTGAAGAAGTCCATTATTTTTTTTTTGAATACCCTAACTTTTGCCTAGGCAGCCCTTTCGGGTTTTTTACCTAGTGGGCTCTTTTTATTATTATTATATATATATATATGTGGTACTTCTTCAATTGATCCAAATTAGTAGGTTAAGAGAATTCATTCCCATCGATGTCTGAAATCTTCACAGCTCTGCCCGACAGTATTTTTCTGATGATGTAAGGGCCTACCCATGTGGGCTTGAACTTTCCTCACGGGTTGTGGATCGGTGCTCGAATCTCTTTTAGTACTAAATCCCCTTTCTTCAAATCTCTGTGCTTCACTTTCTTGCCAAACACTTTGGTTATTCTTCTTTGATACCCCTGAATGTGGTAAATGACCCTCAATCACCTTTCATCTATCAAAGCTAACTCTTCGTACCGGCTTTTGACCCATTCTCCCTTCGTCAGTTGACTCTCCATGGCAATCCTTAATGACGGGACCTCTAACTCTATGGGCAATACCACTTCCATTCCATACACGAGTGAAAAGGGAGTAGCTCCTATTGATGACCTAATGGAAGTACGATATCCCCACAGTGCCAATGGTAATTTCTCATGCCAGTCATTGTAATTCTCGGTGGTCTTTTTCAAGATCGACTTGAGATTCTTATTTGCTGCTTCAACAGCTCCATTTGTCTGTGGCCTATAGGGAGACGAATGATGGTGCTTGATGTTATATTTTTGCAAGAGCGCTTCGGTTTCTTATCGGAAATGCTGTCCATTGTCAGAGATGAACTCGTGGGGCACTCCATATTGGTAGATGATATTATTCTGTATGAACCTCGCTACTTGTTTGACATTCAATGTCTTGTAGGATGCAGCCTCTACCCACTTGGTGAAATAATCTATGGCAACTAGGATGTACTCGTGTCCGTTTGATGCTGCAGGGGTTACCTTGCCAATAATGTCGATGCCCCATGCTGCAAATGGCCATGGCGAAGACATGGTAGTGAGTGGCATCGAGGGATAATGTTTTCCACTTGCAAACACTTGACATTTATGACACTTCTTAACATGCAGATGGCAATCCCTCTCCATGGTCGACCAATAATACCTTAGTCTTACGATATTCTTGGCTAGCATGTATCCATTCATATGCGGAGCCCCAGCCCCTTCATGCACTTCCAAGACTATCCTTTCAGCTTCTTATTCATTGACGCACAACAGATGCACTCCATCGTGTGATCTCCGATACAGCTTCCCCCACACAGAATATACTGGCTGGCTAACCTTCTTATGGTCTTTCTATCTATGGATGATGCCTCTTTCGAATACTCTCCTTTTTCTACAAACTGTTGGATGTCGTAGTACCATGGCTTTCCATCATTCAGATTTCCTTGTTGGATAACACAACAATAGGCTAGTTCTTCTCGCGACTCGATGATAAGAGGAGTTACACCTTCTTCTTTAGGGATATCTACCATGGATGCTAGAGTGGCTAAGACATCCGTAAACTTATTCTTTAACCTAGACAGATAAAGAAGTCAATTCGATGGAATTCTTTCATCAAAGTCTCTAAGTATTCATGGTAAGGTAGCAACTTCTTATCCCGAGTCTTACATTCTCCTCTAGTGTGACATATGATTAGGGCGGAATCCCCATATACTTCTAATTCTTCCACACCCAACTCCAAGGCAGCTTCCAATGCTAGGATACAGGCTTCATATTCGGCTATATTACTAGTGGCATCGAAGGATAACCTAACAGACAATGGTATCAGATTATCTTCCGGTGTCACTAACAATGCGCCTATTCCACATCCTCTCTTATTATGAGCCCCATCAAAGAATACTTTCTAAGGCTCCTTACTCACTTCTAGAATCTCTTCGTCGGGGAAATGGTACTCAGACGGTCTTTCTGTTTACGTTGGATGCTCTGCTAGAAACTCTGCCACCGCTCTCCCTTTCACTGACTTCTGTACTACATACTGAATGTCGTACTCTGATAACAGCAATAACCAACGGGTTGTCCTATATGATAATACTGGCTTCTCCAATAAGTACTTCAGGGGGTCCATGCGACTAATGAGTTGCACTTGAAAAGATAGCATGTAATGGCGGAGCTTTTGGGTGACCCACACCAATGCCACACATGTCTTCTCTAATGCATCGTACTTAAACTCATAGTCAGTCATCTTCTTACTCAAATAATACACCGCATTCTCCTTTCGAGATTCTGGTAGATACTGAGCTAACATAGCTCCCATTGCAGTTTCAGTGAGTGCTAGATAAAGTAGCAAAGACTCACCTTGCCGCTGGGGAACTAATATTGGTGGGTTGCTCAAATATTTCTTGATAGTTTCAAAGGCCTCTTGGCACGCGTCATTCCACTTCGTGGGCACATCCTTCTTAGGAAGTTTGAAGATGGGCTCACAAATCATGGTCAGCTGTGCTATGAATCGACTAATAAATTGAACTTTGCTTAAGAATCCTTGACTCTCTTTTTCTATCTTTGGCGGTTGCATCTCCGTGATGGCTTTAATCTTTCCTGGGTTGACCTTTATTCCTTTCTGAGTGATCATAAACCCCAGCAACTTCCCCACAGTTACTCCAAAGACGCACTTTTGAGGATTCAATATCAGATTATATTGCTTAATTCTTTGAAGGAACTTGCCTAGAGCCTCAAAATGGCATTCTCGATCCTTAGACTTCACGATCATGTCATCCACATACATCTCGACTTCCTTATGAATCATACCATGTAATAAGGTGGTTTCCATTATTTGATAGGTAGAACCGGCGTTCTTTAGGCCAAAGGGCATAACTTGATAGCAGAAGGTCCCCCATTGAGTGATGAGGGAGGTTTTCTCTATATCTAGAGGGGCCATCTTTATCTGATTATAACCTGAGAACCCGTCCATAAAGGATAATAGAGCGTGACCGACGGTACTATTTACCAGGATATCTATGTGTGGCAATGAGAAGTCATCTTTAAGGCATGCCTTCTTTAAATCCCTAAAGTCTACGCACATTCTAATCTTCCCATCTTTCTTAGGTACTGACACAATATTGGCTTACCATTCGGGGTATTCTACTACTTGGAGAAATTCAGTGTTCATATGCTTTACTACTTCATCCTTGATATTCAGTGCCCACTCCGGCTTCATTCTCCTCAACTCTGGCTTAACCCCATAGTTAGTGGGAATAAAATGTTGCACTATGTCGGTATCAATCCCTGGCATATCTTTGTATGACCACGCAAAAACTTCTATATTCTCTTTCAACAATCCTACCAATTGATCATGAAGAAAAAAGGATAACTCAATGTTAATTATCTTAGGCGATTCATCGGATCCTAAATTAACTGATATTAAGTCATCCACATTAGGTCGAGCACGTTCCATTTCCCTTCGTTGTTCAAACTCAGGGGGAACATCCTCTCTAGGATCTATGTTCATGCCATATATACCCATAGAAGAAAAGAGAAACAAACTGCAAATGAGAAGAATGAAGAAAATGAATACTTTATTAATCATGAAGAAAAAAGGATAACTCAAACTAAACTATCATTCGCCTCCTAACAGAGGAGGGATGATTTATTGAAAAGGAAAAACAAAAATCCTATTCTATAATCCTATGGAAAAAAAATAAAGAAATCCTACAAGCTATCATCTGACGAGAGCGATTCTTCCTTGACTGAGTCTTCAACTTGAGGCTCATACTCAAGGCTCTAATTGGTTAATGGACTGAAAGTTTCTTCAATGAGGTGGATAGAATTGGGTTCATGAACATGTTTTTCGATGCAGACGATCTCTTTAAACATAGCCCCTATGGCGACTTCATCGATATGGTCGACCCAGTCAAACTTTGTATGCTCTTCGGCCATGATGGTAGTTGGTGAGAGAGGTAGTGGAGTGTTGAAGAAGATTTCAAATCCAGGAACTCTAGCCTTCTGATCTTCAAGATAAATAGGCTCGGGGAACCCACAATAAGGGAAATCATCCCCTTCTTTGACATAAGCCCTATTCAGAGTGGGTCGGTAAGGTTTCAGAGTGAGGTTAGGGACTCGTCCCTTTTTTTTGGCCAACTGTTTTTCCCTTATTTTTTGTATCATCTCTTTCTTGTCTGCTTCGGTACTCTGACAGCCCAATCCGAAAGGGTAGATTGCCGAGGGATACTCGATGGGACCAGGCGTGCCTTGATGACAACGACCTAAGCCCATTCCTGGAAAGAAGCCTATATCTTTCATGATCTGACCTACTTACATATTCTCGTATGGACTGTAGTCTAGCACCATTTTCTCTTTACATCCTGGCTCAATCTCTACACACGGTATGTACTCAAAGCCTGTCAATGGTACTTCTTCAATCTCAGGCTTGATTTCACAGATAGGTACACGGGTAGAAGTAATCTCAGAATCTCCTTTCAATGTCACCACTGAGCTTTGTAGGGGAACTTAACTTTTTGATGAAGGGAAGAAGGCACAGCCCCAATTGGATGGATCCACGATTTACCAAGTAAGAGATTGAAACAAGCAGGCACATCTAGCACTTGGAAATCGACTTGGAACTCTACAGGCCCAATAATTAGAGATAAAATGACCATGCCAACTAATTTTCTTCGAGTGTTATCATATGCTCTCACAATTTGCCCTGACGGCTTGAATTCTGATGGTTCGATGCCCAAGGAAGTGGCGGTGCTGAGAGGACACACATTCAAGGCTGACCCATTATCTATCAAATCTGTAGGAATCCTCTTACCCATAGTATCTATTGTGACATACATGCTTGCAAATGATGAGGTCCCTTTTTTGGAAGGTCTGACTCTGTGAAGGATATCGATTGCCCATGTTGAACTAGACTGATCAAATTGACTAAACCCTCGGGTGAAGTATCGATGGGAATCTAAAGTTGGTTGAGTAGCTTGAGTACTGTCTGCCTATGCTTTTGAGAAGCCATTAAAAGTCCCCAGATGGTGATACTGGCTTGAGTCCGCTTAAGCTCTTTCAATACCTCATCTTTTTCCTCTTGAACTTCAGTGCGTTGAGGCCTCTCTAACTCTCCTAAGGGATTATCGGATTCCAAGTGAGTGGGCTTGAAATGATGACCTCCCCTAGTGACATGGTTAACATCTTCCTCATCGCTGGCCCAAATATCTGCTATCTCCTCGGGTGTATTCATCAAATCTTCCCACTCTTTGATATCAATCTCATTCTCTGACCCATCTATAGTAGATTCGGTAGAAGTCGAACCTGATCTGAAACATTGGGTGACTGTGGACACCCCATTTTTACCAATTATTTCTACCACTTGTCCATGCAAATGATTTACTAGAATAGCTGATCATTTGGTGAGGAATTGGCCTTGTAAAGACCAAATTGCCCAGATTGCCCTTTTCTGAGGGAAAGGACAATTCATTATTTCATGTGTACATTTGTATTGGAATCAACCCATTTGTATTGCATCTGACTTTTGAGGTGTTTTAGAACATCCCTGTAAATTTTCATAGCATTCTGATGAGAGCTCGATAGGTAATTAGGGTTTTTGCGACTTGAAGGGCATTTTCGTCCTTTTTCTCGTATAATTTCCGAATGACCTCCGAATTCGAAACGGATTGTTTCATGAGGTTTATATGGATGTGGGGAGTGAATTTGGAGTGCTAATTGAGTCTTTGAATGGTTGGGATGGATTCGCCTAAAATCGATCTCACGGGTAAGAATGAGCTGAATTAGGGTTTTGTTCGAATCGATCGTGAATTGGTCATTTTCACCAAAATAAAAGATTTTCAAAACATGTTTTTAAGTACTAATTTCATATGAAAACCATGTTTTTAGAAGTGGTGCAAGCCTAATTGATCAATTTTACAAAACAAAGAATGGTCATATGACCAATTTTGGCACAACCGGGTCAATTGGCTAGCTTTTTGCTAAAACCCTTGACCATGGTCAATTGATTTTAACCCAAAAACATTCTAAAAATGTGGAGGATCAAAACACGGTCGTTTTGAGCCCTGAACCATCGGATTTGGATCAAATTTGACCAAAATATGGCCAAAATATGAAAACCCTAAAATTTGGGGAAGAAAATTGGGAAGTCACTACGGTGACCGTCCTAGCTAGGACGGCCAACCGTCCAGCCCAGGACGGCCAGCCGTCCAGGCTAGGATGGTCACCAGCATGTTCGAGCCTATTTTGTATTTTTGGCATGTTTGAAACTTTCCCACTTGTTTTGGCCGATTTGGTTTGTTTTTTTGGAATAAATTCGAAGGGTTTTCAGCTGGCAAACCCTAACATGATTAATTTTAAACCCTAGGATCATTTTTAGAGAATTAAATCCTAACCATTCAAGGATTTGATCCCTAGCTCTATATATACTGCATTATGGAGTTAGAGAAAGAAAGGAGGAGAATTTTAGGGTTTTTGGGAGAGGAGGCTACAGATTTTTTGGGCTCTTCATTCTTACACCATTGAAGGGGTAAGAACTCAAGGCTAGGAGCTTGAAGGAGGCTAGCCAAGAAGGAGATCGATGGGTAAATCCTTTACCTTGGTTCTCATTTTTCAGGATTTCTTACATAAGTTTATGAGGCTATGGTGTAAGTCCTCTTGATTTTCATATGGGATGGATTCTCTTTTCTTTTTCTTTCTGCTATGAGTATGTTTAACATGATAGGGTTAGTTTTATTCGTTATTTCATGTCATATGTATGATTAGGGTTAGCTTTGGTGTTACTTTATGTAAGCATGCATGATTAGGGTTAGTTTCATTATGAATGCATGTTAGTAAGCATATTAGGGTGTCTTTTATTGTGATTAAATGCATGTTAGGAATAGTTTTTGTTATGATTTTATGTGTAGATGCATGATTAAAATTAGTTTTATTGTTGTTTATATGTAGATGCATGATTAGAACTAGCATTATTATGATTTTATGTTAGAATACATGTTTAGGGTTGTTTAGTTTAGTTATTATCTTATGTTAGAATGCATGTTTAGGGTTGTTTAGCTTAGTTACTATTTTATGTGAATATGCATGTTAGGGTTGATGTGTATGATTAGGTTAGCATTGTTGTGATTTTTGTTAGTATGCATGTTTAGGATTCGTTAGTTTTGTCGTGATTTTATGTATGCATGCATGAGTAGGGTTAGATTTGTTGTTATTTTATGTGTAAGCATGTTTAGAGTAAATGTTGATATATTCATGTTGTTATTTGAATCTCATGATAATTGATTGGTGATTTTAATGGTAATATGAGTATGTCAATATATTATTTTAATATGTGATGAGTCTTGAGTCTTTTTATTTATGTTTTTTTATGATTATTTAAACACTCGCCATGGATTTGATTGTTTGAATATAAAAAATGTGGACGAGGGAGCGTGCAAAGGTAAGATCCTTCCCTTGTGATATCAATTTGATGGTTTGGATGTATAAAATGTGTACCAGGGAGCGTGCAAAGGTGAGATCCTTCCCTTGTGTTTAAATCAATCGTTTAAGCATATTTTGGTGTAATTTTTGACATGTTTTTTGCATAGTAATTTAAAATATTCATGTAGAAAGCATGCTAGGACATTTTCACATTTTTTATTCTTTGTTTTCATGGTTTTTAGAGTAATTTAGGGTACATATTCAAATCTGTCCAGATTTGTTTATGTCCTTAAATTTATTCTAAAAATCATTTTTAGGACAAATCCAACTTAGAAATATGCTTAGGCTCACATAGATTAATTAGTGTGCATTTAGGGGCATTTTCATGCATTTTTAGAATTAATTACATGCTTATTTGTTTAAATTTCAGCATGCATTGCATTAGTATTTTTAGGTTTTTAGATTAACTTTAGGGCTAGTTAGAGACCCTAGGATTAGGAAGGTCACTTGACATTCCCTAGGAATTTCCTTTGTTGTAAAAGTCATACTCAGATTTGAGTATTTCAATCGATTTGATTGTCTATCTTCGAGAGATTTTCCAAAAATGATTTTGATATAATAAACATGATTTTATGAGATATTTGATTATTAAATGATTTTCAAAAAGATTTGAAATGTTTTAAAGATTTTTACTTTGGAATGAAATTCCTCTCATATGATTTGTTTTCTTGAAAATCTTTGAAAAAGATTTTTAATTGGAATTGAATTCTAAAGATAAGAATTATTTTAGAATATTTGGATTTTAAGAAAGTCTTTTAATTTGAAATGATTTTGAATAAATGATTTTAAACAAACAAAAACTCTCGAAGTTAGAGTCTTGAATTAGGTTGAATACCTTTGATGATGTGATCGATTACAATAGGAGAGTCCTAGGGTAGTCGAACTACGTGGACTTTGATACTTGCTAGGTGATACTAGTAAGTTACGTAGGCGCTAATAGGGCTCAAGTCCGCCCTAGGATGCCCGTAGGGTGTCCTAGGTTCTTAGGGTTTGTTTGTATATATTTTTTATTATTATTATTAATATAACTAATATAGATAATGCATTTATATCACTATTTTTTGGTTGATTAGATTATTTAGGATTATTTGCATTAAGAAATTTAAATAGCCCAAATAAATTAGAAGTCCTTTAATTAAGGCGAGGTGGGTGCCTACAAGTGAAAGCTTGGAACCTTCCCACGTCGTAACCTAGCCCCCGGATCCAACTCTGGTTTGTAGACTGCTTTTCCATTAATGGAGTTTGTTTTATTGAAAATAAAATATTTTTATGGTTTCCTTATTCCTTAAAAATAAGGTGGCGACTCCTTTGTTTTGTTGATTTCTAAACCCCCCCTAATCACATCGCCCGGTGATGATGTGGACTCAAACCTAAAGCCCCGCCACGAGGCTGGTCCACAGTGACCTATGGTTGCCTTGGATAAATAGTTCGGTAATGGATTTCCCCATTTATATCGGTGATCTTGGTCGTGAAGATTCTATTCTCAAAATATTTCTTAAGGATACTTTGGCTAGCTTTCTCAAAAAGGATGAGGTTTGGATCTTTAGGCTCAATCTGAATTATAGGAATGTTTTCTTTAAGTGAGTCAGGGTTATCACCCCAACCAGAAGGAGCAATGGGTTCTTCAAAGGTGGGCTTCTCCATTTTAGGGTAAAGGACAGAAAAGTCGAACTTTCCACTAGGTTCCCCTAACAGGCCTACTTCGGGATCTCCGGCCTCATATCTTTTTCGCAACTCCCATTGACTAGTCCCAGTCTTGGAGAAGGCTTTCTTGGTTCCAGCCTTAGGTCTAATGGGTTTGCTATTTGCCATCTTAGCTTCACAAGAATCTTCAGGGTAGAGAACGTAGAAACTAAACCTCCCATTTCTTTCTGTCAACAAATCCACACAAGGATCTCTAGCTTCGAACCTTTCTTTGAGAGCCCACTGACTAGTACTATTCTTTGATGACTGATCTACTTTACGAGGCTCAGAAAGCCCATTTGAACTAAAACCCAGGAATATATCTTTCTCAAACTGTCTCCATGAACGATAAAGCCCCCTTGAGCTAGTGAAGGGTTGAGGGATTTCAATCAGACCTTGATCGATAAACCCTTGTACTATATTCCATAATGTATCACAGGATTCTGTGTCGTGGCTAGAAGTGGCATGGTATTGGCAATAAAGCTTCTTGGATCTTGGCTTGTATGGGGTAATGAGCCCACGGGCCTGACAGTGATGAGACATCTCAATTATGGAGGTAGGGAATGAAGGGTGAGGGCGAATAGGCTCACAATGGACATAAGGGTCGGCATGAATGACATTGATATTGGTTGGTGGTGGGACTGCATGGGTAGGAAGTGGATTTTGGGTGACATTGGGTTGAGCAGGTGGGGAAATAGTCTTGTTATCTATGAGGTCTTGGACTTTATGGCGGAGATGGAAGCAATGGTTGGTAGTATGACCTTTAGACTGGTGGAAATGACAATATTCATTTTCATTATATTTCTTTGGTAATGGGTTTGGTGTAGATCTAGGCTCCAAAGGTTGGAGCAAGCCTCGAGCTTTTAATTTTTTGAAGACTTTTTTCAATAGTATATAAAGCTCAGTGAATTTTCTGGATGGTTTATTTCCTAAGGAAAAGGGTTGGGTAAATGGAGCAGGCTGAGATATGGTATTGACTTTGGTAGCCTTCTCATTGATGACAGGTTGGCGGTTCTTGTAGGGTTCATCGGTTCAGAGGGCTCCATCGGCTAGAGCGTCCTCCACTTGGGTACCAGCAGCGACTAGAGCTCGGAAATTTGTAAGATATTGGAAAATCATGTGCTTATGATAAACTGGGAGCAAGTTCTTCACTATTATGCGGATTTGTTCTTTTTTCTCAGGGCGGTTAGCCATTTTAGAAGCCTTGGCTCTCCAGCGGGTGAGGAAAGCAGAGAAAGTTTCCATTGATTTTTGTTTAGTAGTCTCCAAATCCCTCCTTGTGACATCAACTTCGGTGTTATACCTGTAATGATTGCTGAACTCAGTACATACATCCTCTCAGGTCTTTATTTTTGACTCATCCAGTGCCAGAAACCATTTTAGAGCGGATCCAGCCAGTGTCAAATTGGAATATTTGGGCTAGCAGGTCATCGTCAGCCCCTCATGGGTGCATGGCCCTCACGTACATCTTTAGATGGGTTTTAGGACAACCCATTCCATCAAACTTTTCTAACTTGGGCATTCTGAAATGAGTGGGCATACGGGCTTAAGGAAACAGAGATAAGGACGACATATCCACCAAATCATCAGATTTTCTAATACCTCTTAAGGCTTTTTCTAGGGCTTCCACCTTACTACACAATAATATGGGTTCAGTGGAAAAGAAAGCAGGGGTCTTGGGCTTGGATTCTTTATCCAGATCAACAGGCTGAACAAATTCTGTACCAGACCTAGTGGGCTCGACAATTGTTTTCGGTCTAAGGAAACACTCTTCCTCATCAACTTTTTCAAACAAAGGATTAGTACGGGCTCATACCTTATCCTCCTTTTCTTTCTGATGGACTAACTCTTGGACTACTTTTAAGAGTGCCTCGATCTTCTCATCAGTCGTCTTTCCATTAGTTCCAACGGGAGTAGGGGTATAATCTTCTTGATTAGACATATTTGAATCAACAGGTAAACCCTTAAACAACCGACTGCTAGAATCATGATGCCAAGCCATAATGCTGGGAAAGAAACGAGAAATGGTTTGAATCAACTGAGAGCTTCCAGTGTGAAAAAGGATGAAAAATGACAATCTCACATGCTCACAAGAGTATGGGTCCAAGGCCTACACATCAATCTCACTTTCTCACATTCTATCTTATGAAAATAGGCCTAAAGCCTAAGTAGAATCTCATTCTCACATCTCACATCTCAATTTTACCACAGGTTTATATCTTCTATCCTAAGGACATGGGCCTAAAGCCCACGCCTCACGTCTTTTCATAAGACTCACAGGTCAATACCACTATTCTGGCAGCGTAACACTACTACAGGCCTAAGCTCATGAATCTATAGGGTACTAGTCTTTATTAGGTACTTTGACGCTTTTAAGACACATCCCTTAAGAGTTTAGGGTATTTCATAAAGGTCTAGTCCTACAGATCCAGGTCTTAATAGTTCTACACACTTCACAATCAAGGCTCAGACAAAACTGGGGAAAAAATCCGGCAACATAACATTACAATAGTGTGTGATCAGGCGACGTAGGGTATGTGTCCTATGGAGACAGTCTATATGAGCTAATGCAAAGGGTAGGCTGAGTGTCCCTTACCCGCTCGGTCCAATCGTATACCTAACCACATATGACATCAGGAATGCCGCGTGGGTCCAACAGTATGTGATTGGTCCGTTTGATATACCCGAGGGAACTTGGCAAGAAGAGTGATGGCTTTCGCATACATAGAACCCAAGAATCAAAGAGACTGGGCCCAGGGCTAGGCTCATTGTTGGCTTTAGCATACAACGTCCTAAACATGCAGAGTAAATGCGCACACAATGCAGAATTCAAGTCTCACAGTCATACAAATGCAAGTGGTTGATTTTATTAATTGAGAAATTGAAAAGCCCAAAAATAATTAATTGGAGTTTATCCCTTGACATCCCCAGTGGAGTCGCCAATCTGTGAACCAGCCAACCAAATATCCCGAGGGATCGGGAGGCCTTTTTGTTCACTTTGAGTCATCGTGGATTGTGGATGATGTTTATCCATCTCGAGTTATCCTTCTCTATTATCCTTTTCTATTATCCACATTTATCCTTCTTTATTATCCACTCAAGATTGGGTTTTTTAAAAAAGGATAAGAGTTTGTAAAAAACTGGGAGTCGCCGCCTTATTTTTAGGGAACAAGGAAACCACAAAAAGAGTTCTATTTTTAATAAAACACTGACTCCATATTTTAGGAAAAGGCAAGTCTTTGAACCAAAGTAGGATTCGGGGGCTAGGTTACGAAGTGGGAAGGTTCCAAGGAACGCCTTGTAGGTACCCATCTCGCCCTAATTAAAGGTCTCCTAATTAAGTTTGGGCTTTATCAAAATCTTATCACAACAATGCTATTTATCTAATCAACCACAAAATATGAATACTAATATATAATAATAATAATAGATAGTACAAAAGTATACACAATCCTTAGGACCTTAGGAGACTCGTAGTCAACCTAAGATTGGACTTGCGCCCTATTGACTGCCTACGTACCTTACCAATTTCTTGATAAGAATCAAAGTCCACGTAGTTCGATTACCTAGGACTCTCCTATTGTAATGAACTATGTTGGCCCAAATATATACCTCTAAAGGGGGGGTGAATAGAGGTATTGCAAACTTTTAAAAATAATTACCAAATAAAAATTATGGTTCAATTAAATTCAGTGGAAGACAATGTTTGAATCACAATAAAACAATTGATAGAATAAATATATGAATTGAACAACAATTAATATAGCAAGTATATGAATTGAAATGCAAGAGAAGAGTTAGAGAGATTCAAACACAAGAATTAACGCGGTTCGGTCTCTGCCTACGTCCACGCCTCAAGAGCCCCGTCTTGAGGATTCCACAATCCACTATGGATCACTCATTCAAGGTGGAGAAACCTTTATAAGTTGTCTTCTTTCAAAGGTGGAAGACACTCACCCACAATCTACTTTCAAAGTGGTAGATTCTCACCTTCAAGGGATTCACTCAACCCTTACAACTCATAATATTACAATATGAGGTTTGAGTACAATAAAGAACACTCCTTAATGAGTAGAAGATGTACAATAATGAAGCTCTCACTAATATCTCTCAAAGATTAAGAACTATTCAATGGCTCAAGAGAGAATGATGATTGTAAGTGATTAAATCACACAAGAATGATGAATACTAGATAAGCTTGAGTTTGTGTATGATCATTAGTTGATTCAAGACCCATAAAATGAGTATAAATAGGTTCCAAAACATATATGGCCGTTGGGGGTCAAAATATAGCCGTTTGGAGTGTTAAAAACTAGCTGTTATTGAGCAGGGGGTCGATTAGTCGACTAGGCACACTTGATTAGTCGACTAGAAGGCTTAAAATACCTTTGAAAATGTTCCCGGGCACAGTTAGTCGATTAGGAAAGGTCTGTTAGTCGACTAGGAACTTATATTTCCAAAACAGGCTACTGACCTGCCATTAGTCGACTAATCAGGGGTGATTAGTCTACTAGGAGATCATTAGTCGACTAGGACAGGGGTGGTTAGTCGACTAGGAGACTGTTAGTCCACTAGATAGGGCTGATTAGTGGACTAGGATAGGATTTTCTCAAAACCAACTTTTGTCTTCATTCTTAGTCGACTAGAATGACTAGATTAGTCGACTAGAAATGTTGCAAAGCTAATAATTGAGATTTCTCAAGTCCAAATCAACTAATAACACTTGAACAAGTTGACTAAGAGTTCCAAAACATTTTTGGGCAAGTTTAAAATATTTTTCAAAGATGCTTAGGCCAAAACAGTAAGTATAAAACATTTTGTCTTTGAATCCATAAAGCACATTGAGAGTTTGAATAATCTTTTAATCAAAATATAATTTTCCAAATTAAATCAAAGTTGAGGTCATTAATGCATGTTATTTTGAGCCAATGCTAGTTCATCCTAAAGAGAGATTTACAATATAAATACTAAGCACTCACACAAGAACAAAAGCAAAATCTTCAACACTTGAGCTTGGCTTGTGCTAAGCTTGGTTGGCTTCATCATTACACTTCAATAATGTTGTGGCTCATGATAGGATTGCATCAATGCAATAGCTTTTCAAAGTCTTTAAGTGAATATGCAACATATTCACATCCATATAAGGTTCAATAAAGTGCAAGAGCTTTATCTTCATGATGGCTTGAGCATTCTTCATTGACAACTTGAATCCTATTATATTCTTATAAACACATATACCAAAATGGATATACAAGAACTATAGGATAAAGTCAATCAATCAATAAGGTTAGCCAAACAAACATTAAAAAATATGACAATGTTAATCAAGTAACAAATATGACATTGTCAAACAATAAACATTCATTCAAAAAGGTTTGGCAATAAACACGAATGAACATCAAAATATTCATATGCAATATATCAATATATTCATATTTAATACAACAATATTATCATGTGCAATACAACAATGTATTCATATACACATGAGAGATCAAAACACAATGTTTGTTATCATCAAAATCATTTAACAAATATGGGTGGAAGCCATAAGGCCAACAATCTCCCCCTTTTTGTTGATGACAAACATTGAGCACAATTTGCATATAGAATAAATAAATCAATCAATGAAACAAATAAATCAATCAATGATTTGTGGCTCCCCCTAATAATTTACATTTACGCAAAATATTACTAAAGAAGCATATGCATATTTTAGGTAAAACAAATCAATGATATAATAATAAATCCATCATACAAAGATATAAAAAACAT
>JAESVK010052541.1:17531-50287 GCA_017140935.1 Hamamelis virginiana | reverse complement strand
ATCAATGATATAATAATAAATCCATCATACAAAGATATAAAAAACATCATGAATTTTACCACAATTCATGCTTGCAAATAAACACAATGTGACAAACAAATAGAATCACAAGACAATGATTGTTATCATCAAAATCAACCAACAAGGGTGGAAGCCATAAGGCTAACAATTTCTCCCTTTTTGTTGATGACAATCATTAGGTAAATTATTGCATATGAGAGTGAATATATCAACTAAGGATTTGTAGCTCCCCCTATCAATATGCATAAATAAAAGGATAGCTATAATATTTAAGTATGAGCATATTGTAGGTATCAAATCCATATATGATTCATATTCATTTCATCATGCATATTTTACCAATATTATGCATAAAAAATAAACACTAACAACTCCCTCTAAACCTCTAAACTAAACACTAACAACAAAATAAAATGAGCAAACTGTAACACTAAATGTGTGTCTATTGTTCAAGGAGACAAAATGTAATTTCTTATAATTCTTTTTGTATAAAATATTTATTAATTTTTAATAAACAAATATTCTATTTATTACATTGATCTTCATAGATGTAGGAAGTATGCATTATGTGCGCTCACATCCTGTTGGAGAATGGAGAAAATAGTGTGAAACCACTAATTTACTTTCCCTAAACTGATGATACGAATGGGGATATTCTTGGCATCGTTGCCTAATTATTTTTGGATTTGATAGATAGCCTTTTATTTATTTCCATTATTGTCTTTTATTTTGTATAGGATTATTCCCTTTTTTAGTTTCTCTTTTTCAACGATGCTTTTGTATATAATACTTCCATACTATTCTGTAAACTGTTAAGTGAATACAAGAAAAGCATTTCCTTAATTCTTGTCATGGTATCAGGGCCATAACGCTCTTAGACCCAAGAAGTCTTCTTTGTTCTTGCTCCATCTTTTAACATATGTTCTTTTGGTATTTGTTCTTATGGCTGACAAAACAAATGCTGAAAAGAATGATACGGGCAAGAACATTTCTTTCACTTTGCATCCATCAGACAATCTTGGAGATATATTGGTGTCATCTCTCTTAAATGGAGACAACTACACCACGTGGAGCAGAGCGATGATCAAAGCTCTTAGCGCCAAAAACAAGTCTGGATTTGTCAATGGAACTATCACCAAACCTTCCGCTGCTGATGAAAGTTATGTTCTTTGGAAGCAATGTGATGACATGGTCACGTCATGGATCATGAACGCTATCATTCCAAAACTTGCAGGAGACGCTGATTGCATCATATAATTGCATATTTCTATTGCATTATGCCCATCATTTTGTGCATACTTGAGCCATTTATACTTGTAAATAGTTGTTTTTTATGTTTTGCCTTGTTTTTGTGCCTTATAGGTTGAATGCAATCAAACGGATGCTTTTTGCATGCAAAGTGAGAGCTTCGATTCAAGCCTTGGAAGTCTTCAAAGGTCATGGGACTTATAAAACATACTTCTAAGTGTGTCTAGATGCCACATATTAAATTTCAAAGCTAAATGTCAAGTGGTTTGGGAGATATGGGCAAATGAAGTCATGAAGTGCAAAAAGCGACCAATCTGGACATTTTGGAAAAAATGTTTCTCTCTAGATTATATTATACAATGAGAGCACCATGGTTGGAAAAAAGACTTCTCAAGCTTCACGTGCATATAAAGAACGTCCAAATCCGACTCCGGACAAGAGAGATATGACCATTTGAAGTCGGAGGCATTCGCAAGGTATTTTCAGGCATTTTCGGAGAATCGAGGTGGTACCGGTACCAAGTATTTAAAATCAGTTTTTATGCTCCAGAAACATTTTGCACCGGTACCACAACCCTTGGTATCGGTACCAAAGCCCGAAAACTGCGTTTTTCACTTGTAAATTGCTCATTTGTTGAGGGGCAATGTGGGGATTTCAAGGGGACTTTGGGGTAACTTTTGGGGGCCTATTTAAAGGCATTTTCAGCCATTTTGAAGCTCTCCCACTTAGTTTTAGAGGCTCCTCCATTGTTCTCTTAGGTTTAGGTTAGGATTTTAGTTGTTTTTCATTTCTTAGCTTAGGATTAGCTTAGTTTAGTGTTAGTTTTGCATTTCCTTTGTTCATTTCAATTGTAAGCTTTAGTTTATGTTATTTTAATCTTTCATTTGGTTGTTAAACTATGTATTTTCATTCTCAAGTAATATAAATAGCTTTTATTTCAAGTCTCTTGCATTTGCTTCTTTGGATGGCTAGCTAAACACCCAAGGTGGGTTCTATGGTAGATTTCTTCTCTAAACCCTAGGTAAATGTGTTTTCTCATCTCAAAAGCTTTAATACTAATGGAATGTTGTTTATATACCCTCTCATCTTATGAACCCTTGTAGTTTCATATTCATGATCATTTTGCAACCAGTAAGTTGTTGTATTTTGGTTAATGAGCATATATGTACTCTACATGTTTGTGAAAATGCCAATGTGAGTATTGAGCTGCATTCTATCATTTGTTTTACCTTTTTGAGCTTCTATTGTCAAATCCTCCATTCATGACCATAGAGTAAATGGATTCTTGAATGTGCATTGCTTGAGAAACCATCTACCAAAGGTTTGGAAGGAATGAAATCATAGGACCCATATTCTTTTATTTACAAGTTTTCATACACAACATGCCATTAATTTGGCACAAAACAACTCTCAACAAACAAACCCCAAATATTTTACACTTACTTTGCATTTATTGGGTAGCAAGACCAAAGAATCGCTAGAACCTATTCCACTCCCTGTGGATATGACCTAGGTACTCCATAGAATTATTGCTTGACGATCATTGGACTCCTACGCTTGGGAATCGTTTGTGAACATCATATTTTAAGTTCAAGCAATTGGCGCCGTTGCTGGGGAGTGGCGGGCGTTCTAAGTAATTTAAAAAGAGCTAGTGGTAACTTGTAATTGCATTATAAGTCCGGTAAGTTCTTCTCATTCTTTGTGTAAATTCAAAAAAAAAAAAGTGTTTCCAAAACCCAACCTCAATACAAGGAGGTTATGACCAATACTCATATTTGGGAGAAAGAGAGGACATGAATGCACATTTCTGTAGTGCATAAGGACATAACAACCCTCCACAAACAATGACATTGACGGATCGCATAATTCAAAATTTGAGAATGTCAAGGTTGTTTCCCAAAGTTGAGGAGGCTTGTGCCATTTGTGAGACATATGGGCATTCCACTAATATTTGTCCTAATCTCCCCATGTATAGGTGAGTCTTCCTTGAGCAATCTAATGCTCTTAATCAACATAGTAACCCAAATTTTGATTGGAGCAATGGTTATGAGGTTAATCCTCAAGAGCCATAGAGTTACTATTCCTCTCTTGACCAACCAAATTATGAGTATGATGATCAATCCTCCTATTTTGATAGTCATGGATATCAAGGGTTTGACTTAAACCCAAACCAATGTTATGCCTCACCACCCTATCCAATGGGTCAACCATTTTGCCAACCACCTCAAGAACCACCTTAAGTGAGCTTGGATGACGTTTTGCAACAACTCTTGGAAAGCGAAAAGAATAATGCCCAAGCTATTGATGAAATTATAAATGAACTTATCGAGTTGACTAATTTATTGGTTGTGTTTCTGATTGTTCGCAATCATATGCTCTAAATTGGTAGTTGTTATACCTAATTGCACGGTAATAGTGAAGTAATTCAATAGGTTTTGCAAGGATAGTTCATTTATGTTGTTTTTATTGGTATTGTAGGTTTTTGGCCTTTTGAAGCCCCATTTATGCTCTCCGATGAAGCGTAGTTCGAAGTTGGAAGTTGGGACAGCGTTGAGGGAGCATCGAGCATCAAATTGAGGCTGTTTGGAGGAATTTTAGGTCATCTATCGATAGGCATCTGAGGGTATCGATAGATGACAGCCCATGTAAATCCAAATTTCCTTTCTCGAGCAAGGCCTATCGATAGGTGAGCTTACCTATCGATAGATGATGGCTTTCGGTGCTCAAATTTTCAATCTCTATTTTGATCTATCGATAGGCTGTAGTATGTATCGATAGATGTGGACTTCTGTTCTCTCAAAATTTTGGAATCAAAAGATGATCTATCGATAGGCTGAGCTAAGTATCGATAGTTGTCAGCCTCTGGCCTTTCATTCTCGGCAGCAAAATCAGCATCTATCGATAGCGCATGGTTTATATATCGATAGATGCCCCCTTCTGTTCACTGGCGATTCACCCATCCGAGATCTCTATCGATAGGTGTTCTTTTGCTATCGATAAAGATTCATGCCACGAGTTTGATGGCTGTTCTTCTCCGCATTCTCTATCGATAGGTGCCTTGCACGCTATCGATAGATGACTGTCTGATCCGATTTTTATGCTAAGTATTTTTGTAATAATTGTGGGAATGAGGGATATTTTGGTCTTTTTGATCCTTGTCTTTTATGGGGGTATAAATGCCAGCCTTTATGGGAGTGAGGACAAACTTCTTTTGTTGTTTAGTTCAAAAAGTCACTTTTTGTTTTCTTATGCTTTTTCTTGCACTTTCTTGGAAGCCAAACACCACTTAATCTGGTCTAAAAGGCTTACGTTCGACTATGACGTGGAGGAGCATTCAAGGATCGCCGATCTACGACATGGCCGGCTAGGTCACTTGGTGATGGGGTTTGGAGAGGATTTTGGGTGAGGTTTTTAGTCACCATTTTGTAATTAATGTTATTGAATATTGGGATAGATTTGTATTTGGAACTTTTTGTACTTAAATCGATTTATCTTGGAATGTATTAGTTTTCTGTGATTGCTTTTACATTCAAATACAAATGATATTTACTTTAATGAATGATTGAGTTAATGATGATTTGATTATTAGCATAGGTTATGCATTATTGCTTAGTTTTGATAGTCTATGGCTTATGATTAATCGTTATGCACTGGATCATTCATATCTTTTTGGATAACCTAATCTTGTAGTTTGGGTTTCCATTATCCCATATTTTAATAGCATTTCATATTACAAATGGTGATTACTTTCTTGCCCTAATCCAAACCAACCCCGTTACCTTTCTCCATTTTATCTTACTTTTTTATCTAGCTTAGAGTGTTCTTAATTTCTCATTAGGAACTTAATTAACCAACCAATCAATCAACTTTGGAATTTCCCTCACTAGTTTAGCTTCTTATAAACTCCTAACTCGATTCAACAAACGTTCTCTGTAGACGACCCGCACTCCCATTGACTCTACGAATTGAGGTTAAATATCTGTTGAGTGTGGTCTTATAAATCTTTTAAATCATGGCGCGTGGCGAGGAATTAACCTTCCTCGTCGTGGCGCGACCAGTTTCAAAAAGAGGATAACTTTCCTTCACAACCCGAAATAATTTTTCATGGTCAACAAAGTGAAGAAGTTTTTAATAACATTAATGATCATATAGAGCAAGTCAAGGCAATCCCCACAATTAGGAGTGAAAATTTTGAAAATTTTTCTTTGAAAGACTCTTAACGAGTCAAATGTGAATCCTAGTAATGGTGATGTGCCTCAATTTTCGAAGATTAATTCTGCTATTTTGGAGGTGAGTGTTGTGTTGGAAGAGAAAGAGTGGGTGCCACCTAGGTTAGAGGAGTCAACCCTTCCCTGTTTTAAAGAAGAGTTTTTGTCCCTAAAATCCAAACCACTTGAGCTTGAAGGGATCCAAATGCCCTACATTTTAAAATTTGCTCAATCAAGCAAAAATGAAGTTTTTCAAAGAAATTACAAGGGCATTCATAGGAACAAGGTGGAGGAAGTTGCTCCCAACTTCTTAAATTAGTTTTCTACACTTGGGAACTCAATTGAGAAATGCTTGGAGAAGAGGGAGCATGTTGTAACAGTTTTTGATCCTGATGGATATGATCTTTTACTGTTAACTTGTACATAGTAATTTGTGTTTCATAATTTAGTTCTTTTTATTTATTTTCTTATTAATTCTCACTTTAAAGTTTTTGTGAGCATTCTAATCTTTTCACAGGTAATTGAAGAATTCTTGACAAACATATACAGGTGATTTTGTTCCTTCTCTCCTTTTTATTGTGTCTTTAATGCTTATCATTGTATGCATTGATGACAATGCACAATTCAAGTTGGGGGGAGAGGTTTACACTTGTTGTTCACTCATGTAAAGGGTAGTTTTGTTCACATTTAGGTAGTTTTTGTTTTGTTTTGTTTTGTTTTTTTTAATTTTTCAGTCATTCCCTTACTCACTTTGTGTTTTTGAACATATTTCAATATGTGTATACCTATGTGAATCTATAAATCTCCAAGTCATGCCCTGTTTGAGCATATACTTTTGTGTAGGTGATTTTCCTTCAATGCACATGCACGAATTATTTATTATACATTTTGAACCAAAAAAATGACTTGCTTAAGCTTTGTAATCCTAGTTTGTATCAGTTGTTCTCTTTTTTTCCATGTATCTTTGTATTTTTTCCATTTTCTTTTTCTTCCACCACCGTCATTCCCTATGTTTGTTCAACATATGCATGATTAATGGTTTTTTTGCACATTGTTTACACATTTGTGATTCATGGAAAATGATCACAGACCTTCTTTATCTATTTGAGCCTAATTTTCTTCATGTTATATTGCCGCTAGCACTTAATTTTGAGGCTTCAAGTTTCATTTTCTTGGCCAGCTTAGGAAGCCTAAAGGTAGAGGTTAGGTGGTTTAAGTCTTGGATGATTTGTGTTAGTTTTGTTTAAGTTGTTTAGTTACTTACATATGTGTTTCAGTGTTTTGTGTGCCAAGTCTCAAGTTTGGGCAGATTATCATTGGAAGGGAAATGAAGTTTGTAATGATTGGTGATATAAGGGTTGAATAATGCAACCTTAAAAAAAATGAAAGAAAAAGAAAAAGAAAAAAAATAAAAAAGGAAAAAAATGAAAAAACAAAAGAAAAAAAAAAAGAAAAAATAACGATTGCAACAATAAAAGCCCAAAACATTTCATTCACATTTCCTATGTACTCAAAAGATTTTCTGCTTCAATTGGTTGGCACATTGTTCTTGTTCATTGTGGGTTGAGTCTAGTTGTTGTAATTTTGGGTAGTTTTGTATTGTGTTATAATTTGTGTTTGTGTTATAGTAGTCATGTGTTTTTAGGTTATATTTTTGTGTATGTGATGGTTGGATAGATCACCTAAACCACATTATAAAACTATCACATTTCTTGTTGTTATCCATCATTGAACCTAAAGGCATTATTGAGCAACAAAAGACCTATTTGATTCCATGAATTGCTTATGTTTATCTTTTGTTACAATTTTACTATCTCTTGTGTTTATGTATGTTGTTATTCATTTCCTCATTCTTCAATTATTTCCATGTATCTCTTGTTCATATAACTTCTCATATTTGTGTTACAATACATCCACTTAAGTAGCACTCTCTCATTCACATATTACTTATTAATCAATCCCTCACTTTTGTGAATGATTATTGTTTAAAGTGTTGCTCCATTGTGTTTCTTTTTGTTCCCATCTCATTAGCTTAAGCTTGGTGCATTCAATTGTTTGATATGTATTTGAATGCTTATCTTCCCGAACACAAGGATTTTATTTATGCAAATCTAGTTCAAACCATTGCATAACTTAAGAGAAGATAGATTTCTTTGCATGCCCATTTTGTTGAAATTTGTTCTTGACATTTGTGAATAAGGAGAATGTACTTTTCATGTTTGTGGGTGTCATTTCTGCAAACCCTCACGAGACTACAACTCGTCCACTAGGGAGAACCTAGGGGTTTAAAGGCTTGTTGCATACGCTAAATGCAATCGTGTTTTCATGCGAAAGTGGATTAGATAGATTTGTTTATTTCGTTTAGCTTTTGTTTTTATGTTAGTTCTTGCTAGGGACTAGCAATGTTCAAGTTGGAGGGTGTGATTGCATCATATAATTGCATATTTTTATTGCATTATTCCCATCATTTTGTGCATACTTGAGCCATTTATACTTGTAAATAGTTGTTTTTTATGTTTTGCCTTGTTTTTGTGCCTTGTAGGTTGAATGCAATCAAACAGATGCTTTTTGCATGCAAAGTGAGACCTTCGATTCAAGCCTTGGAAGTCTTCAAAGGTCATGGGACTTATAGAACATACTTCTAAGTGAGTCTAGATGCCACATATCAAATTTCAAAGCTAAATGTCAAGTGGTTTGGGAGATATGGGCAAATGAAGTCATGAAGTGCAAAAAGCGACCAATCTGGACATTTTGGAAAAATTGTTTCCTTCTAAATTGAATTAGACAATAAGACCACCATGGTTGGAAATAAGACTTCTCAAGCTTCACGTACATTTAAAGAACGTCCAAATCCGACTCCGGACGAGAGAGATATGACCATTTGAAGTTTGAGGCATTCGCAAGGCATTTTCGAAGAATCTGAGAGGTGGTACCAATACCACCTTTTAGTGGTACCGGTTCCAAGTATTTAAAATTAGTTTTTATGCTCCGAAAACATTTTGCACCGGTACCACAACCCGTGGTACCGGTACCAAAGCCCGAAAACTGCGTTTTTCACTTATAAATTGCTCATTTGTTGATGGGCAATGTGGGGATTTCAAGGGGACTTTAGGGCAACTTTTGGGGGCCTATTTAAAGGCATTTTGAAGCCATTTTGAAGCTCTCCCACTTAGTTTTCGAGGCTCCTCCATTGTTCTCTTAGGTTTAGGTTTGGATTTTAGTTGTTCTTCATTTCTTGGCTTAGGATTAGCTTAGTTTAGTGTTAGTTTTGCATTTCCTTTGTTCATTTCACTTGTAAGCTTTAGTTTAGGTTGTTTTAATCTTTCATTTGGTTGTTAAACTTTGTAGTTTCATTCTCAAGTAATATAAATAGCTTTCATTTCAAGTCTCTTGCATTTGCTTCTTTGGATGGCTAGCTAAACACCCAAGGTGGGTTCTATGGTGGATTTCTTCTCTAAACCCTAGGTAAATGTGTTTTCTCATCTCAAAAGCTTTACTGCTAATGGAATGTTGTTTGTATACCCTCTCATCTTATGAACCCTTGTAGTTTCATACATGATCATTTTGCAACCAGTAAGTTGTTTTTTGGTTAATGAGCACATATGTACTCTACATGTTTGTGAAAATGCCAATGTGAGTATTAAGCTGCATTCCATCATTTGTTTTACCTTTTTGAGCTTCTATTGTCAAATCCTCTATTTATGACCATAGATTAAATTGATTATTGAATGTGCATTGCTTGAGAAACCATCTACCAAAGGTTTGGAAGGAATGAAATCATAGGACTTATCTTCTTTTATTTACAAGTTTTCATACACAACTTGCCATTAATTAGGCACAAAACAACTCTCAACAAATAAACCCCAAATATTTTACACTTCCTTTGCATTTATTGGGTAGCAAGACCTAAGAATCAGTTAGACCCAGTCCACTCCCTGTGGATATGACCTAAGGACTCCCTAGTATTTATTGCTTGACGACCAGTGGACTCCTACGCTTGGGATTTCATCGCACATTGCATTTTAAGTTCAAGCAAACGCAATTTATGCAGAAACAATGAGAGACTTATGGAAAGATCTTGAAGCAAGTCAATGGACCCCGTATATTCGAACTGCAAAAAAGGATCGTTTCGATATTGCAAGGTCAGGATGCTATGACTATTTATTATTCAAAGATGAAGGCTTTGTGGTATGAATTGATTATT
Source organism: Hamamelis virginiana (assembly GCA_017140935.1). NCBI lineage: Eukaryota > Viridiplantae > Streptophyta > Magnoliopsida > Saxifragales > Hamamelidaceae > Hamamelis > Hamamelis virginiana. Next base: position 40,606 of record JAESVK010052541.1, on the reverse strand, counting down.
TATTCACCTATACCACCATGCACCTGTGAATCAAGCAAGACTTTAAAAACCTATAAAAATAGAGATCGTACCTTGCAGTTTTTAATGGGTCTGAATGAAACATATACGGGGGTGCATGGCCAAATATTGTTGATGGACCCAATTCCAACTGTTGGAAACATTTTTTCTTTGTTGCTTCAAGAAGTGAGGCAATGAGGAATATTAACGGCACCAACACCGTCACAGGATAACACTGCATTTGTTGTGAAAGAAATAACTATTCAAGAAAGCCAGGAAAGCAGAACGACTCGAGCAGCTCAAAACCAAGCTATGATTTTTGTGGAAGGCAAGGACATGTTAAAGAAAAATGTTACAAGCTACATGGTTACCCTCCAGGTCATAAGCTCTACAAGGGACCAAACCAACAAAACCAGTCCCTTCAAAATCAAGCATCAATCAACCACGTTTTTGCTGCCCCATCCACTTCTCAGGCTTTTTCTTTCACTCCATAGCAATACCAACAAATTTTAGCCTTAATTGGTTCCCAGCCAAGTTCAAACTTTGTAGGTAACACCCTTCCACAAAGTAATCTATCTGGTATTGCTTTAAATCTCATCTTCTCTGCAAACTCCATTTATTGGATTGTTGATTCCGGTGCTACTGACCACAATTCTCCTTCATTATTTTCTTATATTACTTCATATTGCTCTATAAGCGTTCAGTTACCAAATGGTTCAAAAGCATCCATAACTCATATTGGAATTGTCCATTTGATTTCCAATATTGTCTTAAAAAATGTGTTATGTGTGCCAAGCTTTAATGTCAACTTGATACCAGTTGCAAAAATCATCCAAGATGCCAATTGTATGGTTGTTTTTTACACCAATTCTTGTCTTAAACAGGACCGGTTCTCGAAGAAGATGATTGGAGCAGGTAGATTACATAATGGCCTATTTGTCGTGAAGTCATTTTCTGATACACCTAGATGTTCTCAAGTCACATCTTCTTCGGACCCAATCTTATGGCATCAACGTTTAGGACACCCTAGCTTTAGTTGTGTCAAATTAATTTCCAAATATATTTCTGGTTTAAGTCCTTTTGTTGAAACTCAGTTATGTGAAGTTTGTCCTCTTGCTAAACAAACCCGTTCTCCTTTTCTGGTTTAAGTCCTTTTGTTGAAACTCAGTTATGTGAAGTTTGTCCTCTTGCTAAACAAACCCGTTCTCCTTTTCCTCTGAGTAATAAAAAATCTGTTGCTCCTTTTGATTTGATTCATTGGGACATTTGGGGTAAATATCATACACCTTCTTCTAGTGGGGCTCATTATTTTCTTTCTATTGTGGATGATTGTACAAGGAGTACCTGGACTTTTCTTATGATAAATAAAAGTGAAGCACGCCTCCTTTTACAATTATTTCATGTTTATGTTGAAACTCAATTTGGCAGAAAGATCAAAATAAGTCGTTTAGATAATGGTTATGAATTTGACATGAAAGAGTTTTATCAAAATAAGGGAATCATCCATGAGACGAGTTGCACCAACACTCCTCAACAAAATGGGGTTGTGGATAGAAACCATGGTCATTTGCTAAATGTTTCCAGAGCCTTGTGTTTCCAAGCCAACCTTCCAATTCATTTTTGGGGTAAGTGTGTTTTGACTGCTACATACTTAATAAATAGAACCCCTACCCCTCTCCTTTAAAGAAAAACACCTTAAGAATTGCTTTTTGGATCCATTCCTTCTTATAATCATCTGAAAGTGTTTGGTTGTTTGTGTTTCGCAACTAATACTAGTGCTGCGAAAACCAAATTTGATTCAAGAGCGTCCCGTTGTGTTTTCCTTGGTTATCCATATGCAAAGAAGGGGTATAAGCTATATGGTGAAAGAATCTTTGTTTCAAGAGATGTTCAATTTCATGAAAATGTTTTTCCCTTTACCAAGAACGTTAACAGACTACCAAACACACCCATTGTACCATTGCCTTGGAAGAACAATAACCAATTTGTGAGCAAACTGAAAATGCCAAACCCACAGATTATGATGCACAAGAATCTATTTCAGAAACCATTTATCCTCAGCCACCAATTAGGCGATTAAGTCGTGAGACACGTCCCCTATCTTATCTCAGTGACTATCACTGTGAATTGGCCATTTGTGATCTACCATCTCCGAAGTCTTCTTCTTGTCAAGTAAGCACTTCTCATCCATTAAATAAATATTTGTCCTATGATAAATTCTCTGCTTCACATCGATTCTTTTTAGTATCAATTTCGTCTATAGCAGGACACAAAAGTTTTAAACAGGCTATGCTTGATGAGAACTGGAGAAAAGCAATGGAATAGGAGATCAAAGCCTTGGAGGCTAACTAAACATAGACTCTTGCACCTTTGCCACCGACCAAAAAGGCAATAGGATGTAAGTGGGTCTACAAAATAAAACATAAACAAGATGGCTTAATTGAACGTTACAAGGCTCGTTTGGTGGCAAAAGGATATAATAAACAAGAGGGGGTTGATTATCAATAAACATTTGCGCTAGTTGCAAAGCTCACAACCATGCGTTGACTTCTTGCTGTGGCTGCGACATGTAATTGGCACGTTCACCAACTTGACATCAGTAACGCATTTCTTAATGGAGATCTTCATGAAGAAGTATATATACAACCTCCACCTGGATTCAAACAGTCGGGAACAAATAACTTAGTTTGCAAATTGCAGAAATCCCTTTATGGCCTTAAGCAAGCATCACGTCAATGGTTTACCAAGCTATCAACCACTTTGAAGGGTGCAGGATACACACAATCAAAGGCAGATTATTCTTTATCCACCAAATCCATGAATAATTCCTTCACAGCCATCCTTGTCTATGTTGACGATATTCTCATTGCGGGCAATGATATCATAAGGATCATGGCAGTAAAAGAAAATTTCCAGAGTCATTTCAAGTTGAGAGATCATGAAAAATTGAAATATTTCCTTGGCATTGAGGTTGCACGCTCCATAAAGGGGATTTATCTAAGTCAAAGAAAATATGTGCTAGAGCTTCTTGACGAATTTGGCCACCTCGATTCCCGATTTTCCAAAACTCCCATGGAACAAAATCTAAAGCTCAACAAAATAGATCAAGAACCTTTGACTGATGCCACTAGATATAGACGTTTGGTGGGCCGTTTGCTATACTTAACGGTCACCAGACCAGACATAACATACAGCGTGCAAATCCTTAGTCAATTTCTTGACAAGCCTAGGCAATCTCATTATACAGCTACCACTCGAGTTTTGCGTTATCTGAAGAGCAGTCCGGGTCTAGGAATACTTCTTTCTACTTTTAGCGACATTCAATTGTATGCCTGCTATGATTCTGATTGGGGAGGGTTCTATGACACAAGACGATCCATTACAGGGTATTGCGTTCTATTTAGGAAATCACCAATCTCTTTGAAGTCTAAAAAGCAATCGACAGTGTCACGCTCGTCTGCTGAAGCTGAATATCGAGCGATGGCAACTACTTGCTGTGAGGTTACATGGATATGTTATCTCCTTGCAGACTTGGAGGTATCTAATTCCCAACCAGTAGAACTTTATTTTGACAACAAAGCCGCCCTTTAGTTAGCTGCCAATCCGAATTTTCATGAACGAACAAAGCACATTGAGATTGACTGCCACATAGTTCGTGAAAAGCTTCAACAAGGTCGGATTTGCACCAAGTATATTCGATCACAAGAACAATCGGCTGATATCTTTACTAAAGCCCTTGCAGTAGATAGTTTTAGTACCTTGCTTTTCAAGTTGGGTGTTCACAACTTTCACACGCCACCTTGAGGAGGGGGTGTTGGAGAATGGAGAAATTAGTGTGAAAGCACTAATTTACTTTTCCTTAAGTGATGATACGGATGGAGATATTCTTGGCATCATTGCTTAATTATTTTCGGATCTGATAGATAGCCTATTATTTATTTCCATTATTGTGTATAGGATTATTTCATTTTCTAGTTTCTCTTTTTCAACGATGCTTTTGTATATAATACTTCCATACTATTCTGTAAACAGTTAAGTGAATACAAGAAAAGTATTTCTTTAATTCTTGTCACATCCTTTAGCAAAAGCTTGAATTAGAATTATAAAACTATTTGAATCAGCATTTTACGTATCAAACAATACTTTAGTTTACAAGTTTGCCATCAAAATACACATTTTTTTTATTTTCTATTCCATACAAACCTTCCTATATAAAACCCTTTCTTTTCCTTCCCTTCTCACTAAAAGCTCAAAATCTCTAACCAAATGAATATATTTTTCTCACTCAAACTTTCATAAGATTTGTCACATAAGTGCAATTTCTCCTCACTTTTGGAAATTTACGTTAGCTGCAAATGATTTCAAAAAGGATTGAGATGGATCTAGTTTTGGTCCTTGTAGTTATGTTATAGGCTAGAGCCACTTGTCAATCAGGTTGCACCAATGCACTCATGTAGTGTTAGCTCATATTTACTAGAAAAATCACTCAAAGATGTTCATGCATGTACATATCCCTAAAACAAATGCATGTATACTCTTGCTTCTTTGAGTGGTGGATATACTTGCATAAAATGTGTTAGAGAGGCAAGCACCCATTGTTTCTCACTCCTCGTACAACGTTTGAAGCCATTTATTGTCACCAACTTTAGAAAGCATAATTATATCATTCCAACCATATTCAAATTCACTAACTCTCAAAGAGTCATATACTACTTCATCAATTGTCAATTTTAGTAAATAATAATCAGAATGCATTTTTAAATTTTGTGAAAGGTTTTGCATTATGTGCCATTGACAAAGATGTGAAAAGCTTTTGGGAATATCTCAACGACTCCTTTTTGCGTTGCTTTACATTAATCAGTTATTATAGTAATTGGAGAACATCCTAACATACAAGCAAGCTATGCCTTGAATAATCAAATAAATGACTTGGTTGTCTCATCTACAAACAAACTGTAACCTAATAATAAAGACTACCAATGGTGTTGTCCCAAATATATAACCCTAAAGGGAGGTGAATAGAGGTTTAGCAAACTTTTTAAAATAATTACCAAATAAAAATTATGGTTCAATTAAATTCTGCAGAGGATAAACAAGTTAATAAACTTAATTGGAAATGAGGAGAAATAAGTTTGAATCACAACTTAACAATTAATATAGCAAGAATATAAAATGAATTGCAAGAGATAGAGTTAGAGTTAAAGAGATTCAAACACAAGGATTTAACGTGGTTTGGTCCCCGCCTACACCCATACCTCAAGATCTCTATCTCGAGGATTCCTCAATCCACTATGGATTATTCCTTCAAGGTGGAGAAATCTTTACACAGACTTTTTTACAAGGTGGAAGACCCTCACCCACAATCTTCTTTAACGGTGGAAGATTCTCACCCAATCTCACCAAGAGATTCCAGCAATGCTCACAAAGAGACTTCTTCACAAGCTTGAATTTGAACACCAAACTTTAAGCTTCACAAGGGTTACAACCCAACCCTTCTTCGCACTAGATTACAAATGAATAGAGTGAACAAATACAATAAGTGCTTCAACAAGCTTATTTGTAATAGATAAAGCTCACCCTAATATCTCTCAAATAAATGAACTAATTTTGGCTTCAAGAGAGAATGATGAATCAATTGACTAATTCACACAATTATGATGAATACTAGATTGGTATAAGTTGGTGTGCGATCATTAGTTGATTCAGGACTCATACAATGAGTATAAATAGACCCATCAAATAATATGGCCGTTAGGCACAAAGATAAAGCCGATTGATTTGTAAAAACTAGTAGTTATTTGCAGTAGAATAGAGTTAGTCGACTAGACCACAACACTTAGTCAACTAGCATTCAAATTTCATAAGCATTTTCATCCCCGGGCACGATTAGTCGACTAGGCCATTTAAAATCCTTTATAAAATATTCCGGGATAGATTATTAGACTAGGAAAGAGGGGTTAGTCAACTAGCAAGCTGCTTCTCAATAACATGGCTACTGTATGTCGATTAGTCGTCTGTCACTCAAGATTTAGTCGACTAGAAGACCATTTAGTCGACTAGTGCACATGGTTAGTCGACTAGAAACAATATTTCTCAAAACCAGTTACTGTCTTCATTCTTAGTCAACTAGAATAACTTGTTTAGTTGACTAGAAATGTTGTTAAGCTAATATTTGAGTTTTCTTAAGTCCAAATCAACTTTCAACATATGTACAAGTTAACTAAGTGTTCAAAGGCATTTTTGGCTTAGTTCAAAATGTTTTTCAAAGATAAGAATGCCAAAGCAATAAGTGTAAAACATTTTGTCTTTGAATCCAAATAGCCCACTATGAGTTTAAAAACATATTTGACCAGAATGTGATTTTCCAAAGTTAAACCTATGGTCTTTAAGTCAAAGTCAAGTGAGCCAATGTAGTTCATCCTATAAAAAGATTTACATAATAAATCATAAGCACTCTTACACAAGAAAAAAATCAAGATCTTCATAAAGGATCTTCAACACTTGTGCTTGGCTTGCGCTAGGCTTCATCTTTGACTTCAATAATGTTGTAACTCTTTATTCCATGCTCTTTAGAGAATGTTCAACAAGTTCACTTGAGCTTAGCTTTAATAATGGATGAGTCTTCTTCAGCTGACAACTTGAATCCTGTTCTTATAAGCATATATATATACTATAATGGATATATAAGAACTATAGGATAATGTCAATGAATCAACAAGATTAGCCAAATAATCACTCTATGAAGTTTGACAATTATAACGAGTGTATAACAAAGTATTCATATACATAATTGAATATACATAGAACAATGCTTTTTATCATCAAAATCATTCAACAAAATTGGATTGAAGCCACAAGGCTAACAAATGGTATTTGAGTCCAACAAATGGTGCAAATATCGTATCTATTTGTGAGCTGTGTTGTATTAAATGCAACCACATCAACAAAGCAAGTAGAAACAACCTTAAACTTTGTGTCTGCCTAAAACACATTCTTTAACCTTCCTTTATCATCCACATCCATTAAGTAAAAGAAGCTAGGGTTATTTATTTGCATGGAACAAAAGTAATTATAAAGAGATTATGCATCTCCTTCTTTAAGCTTTAAACGCTTGTACTTCCCAATCAGATTTCTAACATCTTTTTCAACGAAAATTAAATCGTCATAACCTTTTGCCTCTACCATTTGAATAGATTGACTTGTTTGGTTGAATTCCTGCGTCACAATAGAACTCAAGTTTCCTTCTTTTCCAGCACTTTTTTTATGCGATTTATAAAATCATACACTTGAATACTTGATGAGTAGTCAAATGATTGTGATGAAGATTAACTTGTGTTACGTAAGACCCATATTTTTATAATAATTACTTTTGTTTTTATTATTTCAAATTTAAGAAATTTTATATTAAACATTTAAAAAAAAATTAAATCATCGTTAGGATTTTCAAAATGTAGAATTCAATAAGATGTAAATTAAGAAATACTTGACTCATATAAAACCTAACTTCATGAGTGACCCGAATGAAAATAAATTTTATAAGCCCAATTGATGGAGTACATTAGGCTTAATAAATGGTCAGATGCAATACTCATGCCCATTATATATAAGAACTATTTGGAAACCATATGATATAGTCATATACACATTTTATTTTAAGAACAGAGTAGTAGAAGTGTTGAACGAAGGTCTCCAAAATAGTTGCTTATCTTACTACTTAAACTTGAGCAAATTGGAGAAAGGGTGTATCATTGCACAAGCAGGAGGTGGCCAAAATTTACAGTAATGGTTGCTGAAATTAGAACAATAAACAAGTGTTGGCAATGGGCAATGTTGTTTTTCAGGGTGTCCAATAAAATGGAAACAAAGTAGAGAGTTGGCTGGCCAAATAATAGCAATGAATTTTGCTTGAAGAAAAAGAAACTTAGCCTATAAATTCACTTTGAGTTTCAGTTCTTATAAAACAAGAACTGGACAGTTTTAGAGAGAGAGAGACAGAAACAAAGTTAGAAATAGAGTGCTAAACCTAAGAAGAGGAAGGAGTGACGATTGTAGCATTTCAAATCTAGAATTCAATCCATCTTAAGATGAGTCTTCTATCTTATTTTATTATACTTTTAATTTAGAATTAATTTAGTATAATACACACACACACACACACACACACACACACACACACACACACATATCTCAATAGAATTCATGATTGTTCAAAACTTTCATTTAAGTTTCCATGGTCATTTATGACAAAGATCATTATTTAGTTAAAAGTATGATATAATTAAATTTTTGAAACTAAATTGAGATTTTTTTTTATTTAATGGAAAATATCCTAATTCAATGATGATAGTTATAAATGAGAAATTGAATGAAATTTAATTATTTATTGATTCCAACCATTAATTTGTATAGTTCATCACAAACCATAATTTTAAAGTATATGAAACTACATGATTTTCGAAAAATTTAGAAACAGGAATCATGAAAAATGATTAACAATTGACAAAGAAATTAAAAGATGAAATCTGTAAAAATAAACTTAAAATTCGGTTTAGGCGTGAAGAAGATGATGAACAGTAAAAAATAAAGTTTCATTAAATTAGTACATGTGTTGTTACACGTGGAGGGAGAGAGGGCCCTTCACAAAGCCACTTTCGCTTAACCAAACCTATACATATATACATATAGAGTGTTAGAAACCTTTGAACCTTGGCCTCATGGAGTAGGAATAAGATCAAACCACTATGGCTACAAGGAAATTACTGGTTTCTAACATGGTGTTAAAGATAGGTCTTAGGTGGGCTCATATTTTTCATTCCCTTCACTCCCGTAACACTGCCCGAGACCCTCTTCACTGCAAACCCATGAGTCACCAATTCTCAGGCTCGGGTCACCCATGTACAACCCGGGCTATATGCGGTATCTATCATATGTCTCAATGCTAGGGGGCCTCTTTATCTAGAAACTCCTAGGCCTACCAATTTCTAGCTCAAAATTTCATCGCTCACGTACATCCGGGCTGTACACGAGGGGGAGTGTTGAAAGATTTGTCCCACATCAGATTCACACACCACCCAAGCTTGGTTAATAGGTTCTAGAGCTCCTCCACTTGGTAACTTAAGTTATTGAGTTGGATCTTGGTTTCTAACATAGAGGATGAATCTAATGAGCACCTGGCCTCTCTCCACACGGTGACGCCACACGGACACAAAAAATAAGAACAGACACAACTTTCTAGCCGCTGTAAGAAATAACGGCTGATAAGAAATAGCGGCTGAAAGTCCATTCACTATTTTTTACAGTGGCCGGAAAGAATGATTATTTCAAGCTAAATATGTGCATTTTTCTAGTCGTTGCAAGAAATAGCGGATGGAACTTCCAGCCGCTATTTCTTACAACGGCTAAAAAGTTGTGTCAGTTCTTAGTTTTTTGTGCTCGCGTGGCGTTACGGTAAGGAGAGATGCCGGCGCTCATGCACCCCAGCACTCATTAGATCCATCCTTTATATATATATATATATATATATATATATATATATATATATATATATCTATAGATTTACTAAACTGTAAAAATTTTATTTTAAAATCCATATGGGCTGCAATTGATTAAATATTTTATATTTTATAAAAACCTGGATTGATGTGAAATTGTTAATGTGATGTACCAAACTCCCAATTAAGAGTGTGAGTTCTATTGTACATACGGGTTATGGTGCACCTTAGTCACGTGGGATCACGTGATCTTAAGATATGAATGGAATGTGTTGGGCCTTATGATAAGATTCATGTATGGTGATTAACATATGGATTCATGAATTAACAAATTAATTTATGAATATAACACATTGACTTTCTTAATTCATGAATCTTGAAGGTGAATGGATAAGTCATAATGGGAAGACTGTGAGACCCCAAAATCTTCAATAGCAAATTTTTATTTGTTATTATTATTATTATTATTTTATTATTGCATATATGGCGCATTATCATTGGCCATGGAGGTGCCATGTGTGGCCATTATTGGATGAGAGTGCATGTGCTTTAGAGTGCACCTTTGATGCACACAATTGTTGCTTGATATATATCCCACAATATCAACCAACATAAGATCGTGGGAAATATTGTCTTGTGTCTTTTGTGACACTATTCAAAAGAGTGTGGTGGTAGATGATATACACCACTAAGCTTTTCTCCCCAAGTGGGGAGACAATAGTGAGGCTGTCATTATTATGGAGTGGGTTAATTGAGAGAGAAAGGAGTTGTCGGCTAATTTTTTCAATTTAAAGGGAGTTGAGAGGAGAATGGTAGAGGGGAAATGAAGATAGAGAAAGAAGGTTATATAGAGAGAGAAAAATAGAAGAGATGATTTAGACGGGAAAAAGAGAGGAGAAGACAGAGAGAGAAGAAAATGATAGAAAGAAAGAGAAGTAGAGAATTACAGAGACAAAAAAAAAGAGAGCGGCTTGAGCTGCACAAACACATAGTAATTGGTAATTTTATTTTATAAGTCAAAGCTTAGTGAGGTGAGATATTATCTCTATTGTAATTATATTTAAAATTTTGGACTGAATATGGTATAATTTAATGATTTAATAATGACTTAAAAATGAGCATATATATATATATATATATATATTAATGAGGATTTCTAATCTTGAGTTTTTTTTTTTTTTTATATGAAAAGGAAAAACTGAAACCTTGGGACTATTTTTCCCATAAACTAGATCAACTCAGGAGTATGTGTACCAAATTTGGGAATTTTCCGTTGAGTAGATTAATTTTTATAATTTTCTAAAGTTTAGTAATACTAAAACTTTGAAAATTTGTAGTATATTGTGTATATGTCCGAAAATTCTGAATTTTGAGTATGTTATAAAGCTTGAATTTAAAGATTTTTCGAGACAAAAATCATGGAAAAAGACCTATGGGTGAATGAGAATTTCTAGAGAGAGAAAGCTTCCATGAAGCTTTAATAGTAGGCACAAGGGGTATTTTTACATTATATCGAAAAATTATGATTTTTACATATATGGTATAGGTTGATTTTATATGAATTTAAAACTTTGAATACTTCAATTGGATGTGAATTGTGAGAGAAATTGAGAAACAAAGTTGCCGAAAAATCTAAAATTTTATTAACTAGCCTACTTTGGCATTATTTTAAATATGTTCGGATGTGAGGTGTTATGCACCACCATTATATTTTGAAAGATTGTATCACACAGATTCTGTAATATCTCGAATCATCCAAATCGGATGAGAAACGAAGGAGATATAAGTGTGCAAAGTTGGCCAAAAAGATGAAAAATATTGACGTACCATGTACGTGAGTGTGCATGCATGATCCTGTGTTATGAAGGTGCATAGTAGACCATACACTCACAATTGCAAATTAGTGTGTGTGGCTATCATTTTGATTTGGAATTATTTTTAAAAATCCTATTAAATCAAGTTGATATAAATGAGTGCAAAAGTTGTTGTTTGGTTTGCAAGAAAGAGCCTAGAAAATTATGGAGCTTAGTGAAGGTGCACCATAAGGCTTTCCATGCAACCTCATTGAATTTAAACTATTTTAGTATGATTTTTCAAACTAATAAAATTTGATAAATTCTACAAAGATCAACCAAGTATCCTACAATGGATTATTTTATAGAAAAATATAGGTGGATAGAAAATTAACTATCTTCTAAATTGTGAGTCTTTGGAAAATAGTTAAAAATCATAAATAATTGATTTTTTATAAAATCATGATGATTAGTGAAAAATCTTGGAAATACAAGTTATGGAAATCATATTGACATATATAAACTATTGATATATGCATGTGATATTAGTAAAGTTTATAACATTCTGTTATTTTTTTTTATAATGAATAATATGATGTATACTTGGAGCATGTTAATTGTTATGCATAAAATATATGCATGTGATATTTGTCATACTCATTCACTACTAGAAAAACCCTCATTCATGACACTCAAAAAGTATCGTTATATCATGTTCACGACACTTTGGGAAGTGTCATCCATTGCACTGTCGTGAAAAGTTTTACGACACTTTTCGAAGTGTCATAATAGATTAACCTTGCACGACACTTAAAAAATGTCGTTAAAAACTTATATTATTACGACACTTTATGAAGTGTCGTAACAGATCATACTTGCACGACATTTATAAAGTGTCGTTATATTGGAATGACACTTTATGAAGTGTCATTATAAAATGTCTTAGAACGACACTTTTAAAAGTGTCATAAAACTTTAGACATACAATAACAATTTATAAGTGTCGTTAAATTAGCCCAGATTTTTTTTTTTTTTTTTACACCTGTTATTTTGTCTCCTCTTGCAGTGACCTGTATTCACATGTTTTTATATATAAAATTATATTTCCTAACATCCCATTTCACCAATACACGTACATAAAAGAGAATTGCAAAGTATGGAGCACTTCTTTATCAACATATATCAAAAGTGCATGTTTACCTCAAACTAACATATCCAAAGTACTTGTTTACCAAGTACAAAATTTTTGTTTAAAAAATGAAAATTATATGGTTCTATTACATCCAAAACATTCTCATGAGCAAATGACAATAAAAGTATAGCTTCCAAAACTCATTTGTAAGCCTTCGACACGCAAAATGTAGCTTCATATATATTGTCTTTGATTGGCTTCGTATGCTCTAGGACCCTGTGAGAAAAAAATACATAAGCAAATTTTAGTAATTATAACTTTATATTGCACCTGTGTTAATAATGTAAAATATCGAAGTATATATGGAAAGTGTAAATGATAAGCCAAAACAAAAGCTATATATATATGACCTTCAACAGGCACAGGTACATAATGTTTTTCTTTTTGGATAATTAAGAATATATAAAACCAAAGAGTCATCAAAGCCCAAAACAAACTATACAACCCATAGGCCACAAAAACCTAAGGAAAAACCAGCAGCACCTCCCCATAACAGGGAGCAAAAAAAACAGCCACACCTAAAAAAACAACAGAGAAACCAAAGGAAACAAAATAACCTCCCCAAAACTGGGGACAAAAGCAAAAAATAAAAGAACCGCCCCTAAACAGGGGACAAAAGCAAACAACCCAGCACAACCAAAACAAGACCCACCCCTAATGCCTCAAGATATTACAAGCAAACAACTGCTAGAGCAACTTTTCTTAATTTGGTTTGACAAAATGGTAAGACCAATTATAAACAAATAGGCAAAACTAGAGCATACGAAGTGACTTGGAATAAAATAAAATTGATGGTATGGTGCAATTTTTATACTTTTTAATATAACATATAGATAAAAGAATTTAGAAGTTTTTAGGAATCTCATGGTATAAAATTGAACCTCATGGTATAGAACTTTAAACTTAGTGACTTGGAATAAGTTTCCCATTAAAGAAAGAATTGTGTTAGCTTTTTTGAAAAATCAAAACAAACCAACCCAAGTGGGTCTCCATCCAACTTCCTCCCCCGAGACTACAATATTTCCAACAATCCCAACAAATCAACTCCATCAAATCAAATACACTTTAAATGAAATGGTGTATATATATATGTGTGTGTGTGTGTGTGTTTTATACCTAGGAATTGAACGCATCTATGTCAGCGACGTGGGTATTTGATTAGCCATTGAATTCAAAAAATGATGAGCATCAATCGCATATTGTCCCATATGAAACTCATGAGTTCTGCCTGCATTGCATCAAAATTGGGAAAATTACTAAACTAATAGCACAAAATTCAAAAGAAAATGCACTATTCTTTAGATCATAACAATCTTGAGGCTACATGTCTAGATACAAAAGAGCATAAATTGCCCAACTACAGACTATGGTATACCAATCACTAATTTTGTGAGAATTTACTACAATTAATCACAAAAATATATAACTTGGATTATTTATAGTAGAAAGATAAATATCCAGTAGCCAACCACAAGTAGTTGGGATTAAGTTTGTTGGCTTGAGTATGTTTATGCTTGGTTCATTAAATAAAGATTTTTTTTTTCGTTTCTTGGTAAACTTTTAAAAGGAATGTACAGCCTGATTTCTCTTCTTTTATTATCACTAATAACATTGCCTCTTGATTAAAATCACATATCCAAACCTCAGTTTGAAGCAATAAAAAATTTGTCATAATGAAGTCTTCATATATGTACCATTTAAACAATTTTTGATAATTGATAAAATAATCTAATTATTGATCCCTAATACAAGATTCATTATCATTTTCTTAATATTAATCATTGCAACTTTAAGCAATTTAGATGCCTGAACATCAGACAGAGTTCTCAATTAATTTCATCAAGTTCATATTCACCACAAGTACTCTAGTGAGAAAGGTAGAACATGACAAAAATCTAACTAAATCCCCAGCCTAAAGAAACTATAATTGCAGATATATTTCAATATTATAAAGGCTATCCTAACCAAATATCAATGTGATTTTCTTAATCTTAGAGGACAACGAGCATGGATCGAACTCACAGAATTCAATGTTTGCGACACACAAAATATAGCCTGTACACTAACATGATTTACAATATACTTGACAACATCTGGACCTAGAGGGAAAACAAGAATTAATTTACCATAAATCTATAATGCTAAAGGCTTGGACAAGCTAGGTAAAGATCCAATTAAAGTTCTAAATAATGACCAATGACTAACCAAGATTGTCATATAAAGGAACTGATATGTAATAAACGTAACTAAAAATCTCACTGTTTTTAATTTATTTATTTATTTTGATAACTCAGGGTGTCAGGGCCAAACTGTTTTAACATTTTTAACCCCTTGGTCATTGGGTATTTGGCCATTGTCCAAACAAAACAGTATTTGTCATGCCTTGCAGGGTAGCCATAAACTTCCAGCTCAATCACAATGCAAGAAAAACTAAAGGATAAGTGACAATCAATTGAACATACCCATATATATATATATATATATATATATATATATATATAGATATATATATCAGAAACTTGAGCTTCTAACAATTTTGATGATTGAATTGATCTGACTGTAAAAGTTTTGATTGCTTTGAAATTCCCATGGTAGATTATATTGTTCATAAAAGAATATAAATGTCAGTTTATTTATTTATTTTTTATTTAAAGAAAAATTTCAGAAATGTTGCTAGAAACTTGGGTTTGTGAGTGTGAAATGTGAACCTTGATTCTAAATTTGGTCACTAGTTGTGACCTGTAACCTGAATTTGGATTTGGAGATGTATTCCAAATTGAAATGTGAACAAATTTGGATGAAAAGATGTGGCCATAAGTTCAAAATTGAAAATTTTGGAGAAGTATTGCTGTGTTTGTAATTGGTTTGGTTCAGTTGGTGTAGGTGTAAAATTTGGGCTGAAATTGCATGGGACATTGATTTTATGATCTACAAACAGATCACAAGATTAACTCTAGTGGCTACCAAAAGCCAATCATCCACACAAAATTTGTAACAGAGTGACTACAATATGAGCAAGAAATCTAGCAAGAACCCAATTCAAGGCATAAGGGAATCGAAACAAGAGTAGTGCAAAAAGTACATTTTTTTGATTGATTCATCAAATTATAAAAGAAAAGGAAACAGGAATACATGGTTTGACTCAGTAGTAGGGTTCATTTCAAGATGAAAAATCTCAAGCAATTGAAATTCAATAGGTATCGAGCACAGAGTTTATAATTGCCTAATTTCCAGCAGACTCCAAACTCAATTTCTACTAGCAACATATGTCGCAAGAGGGTCAAAGGAGAATACACACCAACAAAGAGGAAAGTGAAAAAGCTGTAATGAAAAAAAAAATGAAAAAAACAAGAAAACCCAATTAATTTCATTGACAAACTCAAACTCAACCAGTATAGATGTTCACGATGCTAACATATTTATTTTTATTGATGCAAAATTGGCTTCTTTTCCCCTCAGATTTATTCTTTTATTTTTCCACACTTACATTATTTCTAGAAACTTGAAGTTCCAAAGGAAAAAAAATTCTCATATCCAAAATTTCTCACTACGTTAAGCAATACTAGCATAGTATATACCTTTTGGAAATGCCCCACTTGGTTGGTGCTGTCGACAAGGTGGGCAGCCTCACCAAAGAAGGTGTGCACCCCAGTGGCAATCACTACAGCCTCTAGCTCACCTTGCTTGCATGTGGATCCAGAGAAGACTTCATCACCTGTGTTTTTTGTGACTGGCAAAAACTCACCGCGAATCTCTGGAAGCAAAAAAAAAATCCCACCTAAATTTTATTTCATTTTTTCTGGGGAAATATACCATCTTGGAAACGAGAAGAGTGCAGAGAGAGAAATTTAACCTCTTGCCTGTGATTTGCTGCATCCAAGTAGAATCTTCTTGGGAGTTCCCATTGAGGGGGTCCTTTATGGACCTCTTGGTCTCGGCCTCCATGAGCTGACGACGGCACCCAGAGAGAGGTGGCACAGAGTGAGAGAGAGAGAAAAAGAGAGAGAGAGAGAGAGGAAAGGGTTAGGGTTTGATGAGGGAGTATTTGGGAGGTTTGAAAAGTATTTTGGTAGGGAAGTGAAGGCAAACTGAAGGGTATACGGTGAAGTTCAAAATATTTAGTGCCAAACCCAAAAAAATTTAGAGCCAAACCCAAAATCTTAAGGGCCAAGACCCAAACGGCTGCGTTTAGAATATTTGATTCAATTTTTTAGTATTATTATAGTATTTTAAATATATATTTGAAAAATTATAGAACACATTTTAGAAAGTATTTTAAAAAACTTTCTGTTAGATTGGATAAAGTTTTTATGAATTTCATGCTCTCCAAAAATCATAGTGATCCAATGGTCAATTTTTAAAAAAATCGATGGAGAAAAATGGTGATATTTTGAATATATAACAAAAGTTACAAATTTTCACATTGACATTTCACATAAACTGACCGTTGGATCACTATGATTTCTGGCGAGCATGAAATTTATAATCAGTGTATCTAATCCAACAGTCAGTTTTTAAAAATCTATTTTTGTAGTTGTCACTACACATGTCACCTTATCAATAGTTTTACGAGTGATTTGAAAAATCTCAATATGAAAATTGTATTGTGAGAAACACACCGTTAGATTAAATACTCTACTTATAAATATTAAGTTTACCAAAATTCAACCGTCGGATCTATGTGATTTTTTGCATGCACAATGTGTTTATATGGAACATCTTATCCAACAGTCGGTTTCACAAAATAGTCCCCCTATGTTAACATTTGTACAATATATGAATAAGAATCATATGATACATATACAAGTTTTTTTAACAATTTAAATGTTTTCTCAAAAACCAACCGTCGGATCTATGTGATTTTTTGCATACACAATGTGTTTATATGGAACATCTTATCCAACGGTCGGTTTCTCAAAGTATATCTTCATATTAACATTTGTACAATATATATATATATAGCTAGAACCATATATGATATACAAGTTTAAACGTAAAATTTAAATGTTAATTTTATCAAAAATCAACCGTCAGATTTATGTGATTTTTTGCATGCACAATGTGTATATATATAACATCTTATCCAACGGTTGGTTTCATAAAATAGTTCCCCCATGTTAACATTTGTACAATATGAATTAAGAATTAACCATATGATACACATACAAGTTAATTTAAACATTTTAAATGTTTTCTAAAAAACCAACCGTTGGATCTATGTGATTTTTTGCATGCATGGTGTGTTTATATGGGACATCTTATCCAACGGTCGGTTTCTCAAAATAGTACCCCCATGTTAACATCAGTACAATACGAATATATAAGATCGATCCTATATGATACATAAGTTTAAATAATTTAAATGTTTTCGATCTCAAAAAACAACCATCAGATCTATGTGATTTTTAGCATGCACAATGTGTATATATGGAACATCTCATCCAACGGTCGGTTTTACAAAATAGCACCCCCATGTTAGCATATATTTGTACAATATGAATAAGCAGTTTTTGTTATAATGGATAATTAATTAGGTCGATCAGCTGACCGTACTTTAGATCACTCTGATTGAGGGTTAGGGTTTCTCTCCTTTGCAAGCGCTTAGAAAGAGAGGGTATGTCATGAGTGATGGAATTAATGTAGAGAGAGAAAGCTATCTAATTAATTATTAAAGGATCGATGATTAATTGAGGGGTTAGGCCGGGTACTATACGTTTCGCCTCTTCGTGAACAGAGAGCTGAGAGCTATATAGCTAGAGAGAGAGAGGGCGAGAGTGATGAATGAGTGGGGTAGGAGTGAAAAAAAAATTAATAGGGTGGAAGTGATCAGCCACAAGGAAAACAATGTCCTATGCCGAGTTAATAAAAGATGACAATTTGCACGACACTTTTATGAGGGTCGTTATAAACCTTGTCTTCACGACACTTTTATAAGTGTCGTTAAAAATCTTGTATTCATGACACTTGTGTAAAAGTGTCGTTATAAACCTTGTCTTCACGACACTTGTATAAAAGTGTCGTTATAACCATTGTATTCACGACACTTCTTCAAAGTGTCGTAAAATTATTACTATGCACGACACTTTTTAGAAAAGTGTCGTATTTTGATTCGCTTCAATGACACTTATCAAAAGTGTCGTGGTAAGTCAAAAAAAAAAAGTGTCGTCTTTGCCTTTTTTTGTAGTAGTGATTGTTCAATAAAAATTGGCATATGGCATGCGGTGGTGATGTTTTGAGAAAGTGACTGGGCTTATAAATTAATTCCATACATCTCCTAGTAACAATGCGTTTGAGAAAATAAAACCGTGCGCTTGTTATGTGAATATGCGTGTATGGGCGCGCATGTTACGCGTACAGGCGAAATGGATAATATTGTTACTTGGAGAGGTGCGGGGCGTTACAGTAGCACAGTTACATGTGGTGGCTCAAGTTGAATGAGCAGAATGAATTATATGTATATCACTGATATAATTGTTGATATGAGATATATGTTGAGTTGATATGCTATGAAATGTTTGCATGAATTGTCATACATGAATTGTGGATATGAGATGTATGCCATATGTATTGTATGGAAAAATTGCATCTAGCATGAGACACAGTTACATGTGAGATATATTGTATAGAAAATCATATGCATTTGTGATTATTTATATAACTGTGGAAACGAGAAGTTGAGATACCACCGATGGACAAAAGATCCTGGAAACAGTTAGTGCACTAATATATCACCCTTACTAAAAACAGCATGTAATTCCTCTTGTCAATGAGTGACAATCGCGGTAGGTCCTAAAAAGGCGGGGAGTGGGTGATATACATCCTAAAAAGGCGGGGATGCTGCTATGGTTGATGATTGAGATGACCAAAAATGAGGTAGCTCTTCGTTGTGGTGAGATGGTGTATCCTAAAATAAGGTTACCATCAGTGTGAAATTTCTGTTTTGCAGGAAAGGTAGAACAGATGAAAATGGCAGGTATGACTACATGAGCATTGCATCATATATCTGTCATATGCATAAAGCATGCATGTAGTGTGAAATCATTTATTGTGAAAAAGTGATGGATATATTCTGTAATATATAAATGAATTACAAATATGATGACTTTGCTATGTGATGTTTGGCTAATGATAAGATTTGCTGACAGATATGAGAACGTGGAAGGATATGAACATTTTTGAATGTTTTAAGAAAAGAAGTATTGTATTCTTGCATAATGATTCTCAATAATAAAAATGACTCACCGTGGAGTAGGCAATTTTGCCGAACCACGTAAATCATAGTGTTCATTTATTTTCTGTTGTGTGTTTTCTTTAAGTTTATAACACATTAGCAGCGCGAGACTCTATCCAACTCAGTAAATTAAATGGATGTTTTGAAATTTGGGTACATTACAAGACTGTACTCATGATACAAACTAGTACTAAGCGCTATTTTTAATTTTTGAGATGTTGTAAATTATTTAAAGTCTTCCGCACATGCATACTTTTGAAAAAAACTGTTTTAAACTCAATTAATTAAATGGAATTATTTAAAAGATAAGCGCTTGGTGTTTTATGTTACTGTGTCATTTCTGCATAGGGGTTACCTTGTGTGGGGTGTTACAAAGTCTTATCATATTCTTCTCCTATATATATAGGGCATTGGTCCCCACTCTCACACATCAAATTCTTAACTACATTCAGCTTGGTCGTGTCCCATTGATAGACAAAGAGTGTTAGTGTGTGTAGAGAGTGGAAGACCACTGCTAGCTTAAACAAAGTTGGTTTTAAAGGTTTAAACTACTTACCAATGGAAACATCAGGTACACATGTGTAATTTAAATTTAATATTTGAGCATGCTTTTGAATTTAGCAAATAAGAAATCCATTATGTATTTAGAATTATATATTTACATAAACTTGTCATGTTTAACATTCCTCTTGCTAGAGTTCCACGTGGACTAAGAGGTCTCCCAAATGCAAGATCTTCTAGAACCCCATTAGTTAAAGGCAAATAATAAATAAGTAATAATAAAAGCTAATATCAAATTAACTAGAAAGAAACTTCGAATAATCTGAATATAAGCCAATCAAAAATTTATGTAGAACTTGGAATTTAATAAAAAGGTTGTTATTAATTTGGATGCAAATATGTTAATTCATGAATTTATTTTCTAAATAATTATACATTTAATATATTATTGTCTTTTTAACTCAAACTTCCCATAAAACTCTTCAAAACCTTGTTGAAAGCTTCCATGATGTTTATGATTGATGACTTATGATGTTTAGACTTCCCTTGGATATTTTCTTATAGACCTAATGTGGAGAAACTGGAATTCGAAACGAATTTGGACCTGAAAAGTTGAAAATAGGCAAACTTAGGCAAAATTCGTCAATATAACGAAGTGACCGTCCAAGCCTTGGACGGCCAACCATCTAGGCTGGATGGCCAGCCGTCCTGGGTTTGGACGGCCATCAAAGGCCCCTTGCCTAGATTTCCCTGTTTCATCCTGTTTCGATTTCTTTTGAGTCCCGAACGTGTTTGAAATCCGATTTTAACCTTTTTGGCTCAATTTTTGAACTATGGGGCACCAAGTGATGATAAAATTGAATCAATTACATTGGGGCTAGTAAAATACATTGTTTTTACATGATAGTTAGCACTAAGTGCGTGAAAAAAAGACTGAAATACCCTTATAATGCAAAATGGGGAACATAAGGGCTGGAAAAACCAACATAACGAGAAATCTATCGCCACCGAAAAGATTTTGGTGTGCCTCGTGAGCTAGGCTCCGCTAGATCTTCTTGTGATGAAGAAGCATGACCCTATGGGGAGGAATAGGCACTTGTTATCGAAACATAGGTCAGTTATAAAGAGAGATGAGAACAAGTGACAAGAAATGTCAAGATACTCACTGAAGGATTAAGTCGTGCCATTTCAAGTGAGTAAGTAAAGTTCAAGCGGATAAAATCTTGTCTCAAAGCCGCAGTAAGATCAATGTATTCTTGGGAATAGGCCGTCGATGTCTGTCAAGACATAACATGAGTTACATAAGTACATGGAATCAAGGAATTGACAAAGCAAGTGACCGCTTCTGTAATATTAGGATCGATGTGAGATGTATCGTCGTATCGAGGATGAGAAATAGCCACAGTCATAATCACCGCCATCGATCATGTAGATAGTCCAGTCAGGTTGAGGCAGAATAGGCACAGACTGAGAAAAAACTTAGTCACCACCCTGAGATCGCACCAGAGAGCTGTGACCTCTCACATGTCGCCCCTACAAGACCATGCTATTTATTAGCAAGATAAAGGATATCGAGGTTTCAAAAAAGGGGGAAAGAATTAATACATATCCCTTTAGGCGGTAGCCCCGACACCAAAGGCCTCATAAGGAATTGCTGACAAAAGAAGTGATAGTCATGATAAAGAAGCAAGAACATTTCAGCATCCCATCCTATTAGGGCATCTACTAGATCATGCCCACTTAGAGAATTAACATGGTGCATATAAAGAGAAGGCATGGCAGCACGCTCGCCGTATTAGGATCACCATACACTTGCCGATGCACTTACTCGCCTAGATACCAGTATCTACCCACTGGGCTCTTGAACAAGACCCTTCTATGGGTAAGTTCAAAATATTTGTGAAAATGACCTGGCAGGGTGTCCCTCCATATAGCCCAAGGATTCCAGTTTACCTTAAAAGAATTTCAAGGGTTAGGAGAGTGAATAGTTGAGAGAATATCTACGTTGAAAAGCGAAAGAATACACACTGAGTCTACTCGCTAGGAAGGCCTTAGCATGGGCGTAATCATGTCGATTCAATCCTCTACTACTGCGACAACTGAGGGCATATTCCTGAAGAATAAGCCAAACGAGAACCTCCGCCCGAATATGCAGACTCCCAAGGCAAAGGTACTCACAGACCCACACCTGAGAAAGATACACAGAGTTTAGTATTTCATAAGAAAAACATGGTCCATTCACAAAAGTACGTGGAATTACATACCTCCAAGATGAAGGTCATCCCGCCAAAATCCTTGCTCGCTTCATGAGAGTTGTCGCACATGCCCTATACATAGTGGCTAGAGCAGCAACACCCCAGTCGAAGTGTTGAATATTAGTAATAAACTTCATGCTCCCCAAAAAGCCAAGGTAGGCCAGATCCTAAGTGCCTACGAAAAAACTATAAGACACTGGATAGAAAAGGAACGCCTAAACGAAGCATTTGGGGTCACAGTCGGGACCCTCCATCCTATCATGAAATGTAGTGAAAATCTAAATGCTATGAACCGCCTTTTTGTAGACAGGGACGTTTAAACCTAGTATACGAGTCAGATACTCGCCATCCGTATGGGCACCCTTATAATACTCGAGGCAGTCACCCCTACCTTCAACCCTGTGATCATTATGAAGTCTATGGGAGTGAGAGTAATCTCCCATGTTAGCCTTGTGGCTTCAATCCAACTTTGTTATATGATTTTGATGATAACAAACATTGTGTTATGTTTATTCATTTATGCATATGAATGCTCTGTTATACACTCATGCTTAATTGTCAAACCTTATTGAGTGTTTATTTGGCTAACCATGTTGAGTGATTGACATTATCCTA